>SRQG01000185.1:0-53769 GCA_018360325.1 Claviceps aff. humidiphila group G2b
TGTGCTTTCTTGTGCTTTCTTGTGCTTTCTTGTGCTTTCTTGTGCTTTCTTGTGCTTTCTTGTGCTTTCTTGTGCTTTCTTGTGCTTTCTTGTGCTTTCTTGCTGCGAATTCAACACTGATCAGTGATCACTGATTGTTTCACAAAACCACCGATTGGCAAGGTCCGGAAAGAAGAGCCGTCGAGAGATGAATGGAAAGTCTGTTAAAAGTGCTACAGGAAGAAGCAAAGGCGACTCGAATCGGGCTTATGACGCGACTTCTCCGCAAGATACCGACTTCTTTTAACGTAACGTGAAACTACCGCGAGACGCTTTCGACGTGACACCGCCGTCAGGATTCAACGCCTCGACGTGGCATCACCGCGAGACATTCCTGACGTGTGATCACGGCTTGACAACGCCTTGGCGCGATTTCGCCGCAGGAGACGATCAAAGTAACCCGGACCAGGCATCCAGGACAGAACCGACAGCTATCTCGGATCTCATAGGCCGAACTTGTGAATCACACCTCTGCACCGTCAGCTACGGGAAAACTCATGTCTTGAGGTTCTTCTTACTGTACCTAAAAAGCGAGCGATAACCAAAATCGCTACCCGGACAGGAGAAGTGAAAGAAACAGCCAGAAGCGAACAACTTCGACCTTCGCGAGTCAGAAGATGGAAGACTTCACTGTCCCTCCTATCTAACAAACTCTTGACATCGCTCGTCAGCCAATTCTTTTCAGCGTCACTCGCTGAAGAAGACTTTTCTCACAACAATCTCTCTGACGAAGAAGACACAGCCGACTTCAGTCTTCATTGAGAAACCACCGCCAGCCCCTGCTGAAACCCTCGATACTGAAAAGAGCTTGCCAGAGGAATCCGTTTCCGGTCGTGTGCTTTCAAAAAGAGAACCAGGCCGCTCATGAATTCGTAGACCTCGATGCTGGAAAAAATCTGACAGTGGAATCCCTTTCCGAGTGTGTGCTTGCTTTCGAAGAAACCAGCCTGCGGTCTGCCAATGGCTCCGAAAACTCGTGCAACGATTCGTGACCGCGACTTCGAGTTGTGTGGGTAAACGAAAACTTGTCACTTGAAAATTGCCTGTACATACTTCAACCACTGCGCCAATTAGGATGTATGCAGTACCTGGTAGAAGTCAGGACCTAATCCCGCATCATACTGCGACGCGATTGGCTGCAACCCCCCGTTAGTGACCTGAAGCGAGTCTGAAGACCGTCAACGGGATGTATACATGTACCTGGTATGTATCTTGAAGGCTGAAGCAAGTTGACGTAAGAAATTACAATTTACAGCAGAAAGACAATCTCCTGAGTCATACCGTTTATTGTGTAGGTACATCTCTGTATGTACGGAGTACATACCGCTTTAGGTAATTGTCATGCTTAAGTTTTAACCCAGCCTCCATCCACTTATCTGCCGAGCGGGCCGGCAATCGATCGCTGCGACGGGAAACGCTGTGCCTACGCATGTGACAAGTTACAACGTCCCTAATATCGTGGCCAGGTGTGAATCGTGTGGTGGATTCAAGCTTGAAGCTCATCTTTCACACTGCACAATTCAACAAGGGGTATGTAGTTAGGACCATGCCGATTACGGAGTACATTACGTAGAATCCTTTTCCGGATCTACGAAGACGAAGAAGTGTTTACTATTTAACCTACGCAGGAAAACCTAGATAGGATTCGGCACATCTTCAGAGTACTTCCCTGATGAAAGAGTTGCCGGCACACCTGGTTTCAGTTTTGCCTAAAAACACTCGTCTTGTGCTGAGTCCTGACCCTTCTTGCGGCAGGGCAGTTTGTCCCGCGGGCCGCAGGTCGTCTAGCCCCTCAGCTTTTTTCGCTGTGTGGCATCGGTAGGAGTCAAACAGTCAGGGATCACGTACTCCATCGATACCGGTACTCCGTACATATTGTGTACCGAGTCGAGGGTCACGACTCACGTAGTACATAGATGAGGTGACAAGTTACAACTATAAAATCAAGACCCTGTCCGCTGACGGAGACTGGCAGAGCTGGTCCACCGTCCTTCTTGAATCTTGACACCAATACCTACTTTTCTTCAGTTCTATCGTGATCTCGCACCTTCTCACCGTCAAAATGAGACTTCTCACCGCACTCGCTTTTGCTTCCGGAGCTTTGGCACTGGCCACTGGACCGGTCCAACATCACGCGGGCCAACAGGACGTTCAGCGTGACGCGTCATTCAACCCTGAAGATGCTGCCCTTGCGGCCCCAGAGTAAGTCGTTGCCCCCGACCTACGCGAATCACGATTTCACAATCTTTTTTTCCCACTGGACTGACATGTTTCGTAGGATCACACCGCGGGACGAGCCCGTGTCATCGTCCGAACTACAGAAACGAGTCGGCGTTGAGCAGACTGTCCAGTTGCCTGTTGTAGGGAATCCGCAGTCAGTCGTGGTAGCCGGCGTCGTAGTCACGTTCATCATGGCGAAGCGTATGATTGAAAGAGGTGGCGCAAGGTTTGCCGAGTTTTATTGTGACAAAATCATGTTCAAGAGTCAAAACCCCGGGTTCACGGCGGTTCAGGCCATTGCAAACGGTATCGAGTTCTTCTCGAGACACGTGGTGAAAGGATATGAGGCTACTGGGGAAGTTCCCACTGGAGCTGACACCTTTAAGATGATTGTGTCGCCAACTAATGATGAGCTGTGATCCATACCCGGCTCTTGTATTTTGGGCGATGGCTTTTCGATTTTGGAAACACTTTAGCCTAGCTACATGTAGAGAGTGTCAGGGACAGTGTGTGCGGTAAAAACAGCAGGCATTGGGTAATATGAAGTCAGAGATTGCGGTGGCAAAAGGGCGGATGGAAGCGAAGGACTGACTACCTAGACTCGACCCCGAGAGGACATATACATATTATACGTACAATACCTGGCTACCTACCTCCTACATTAGTACCCACACATTAAACCATCCACCCCCATTATTTATTTATAAAAGTTATAACCCATCTTGAGATACGACTCCGTAACTCCCGCGTCTGCCGTCTCACTTCTCACTCTCCTAAGCCAGCGCCCCCATAGGATCCCACAGCGGCAGCACAACCGGCTCCCGGCCCATAACATCCCGGAGCTCCTTACTCAAGAGCTTCTGATCCACGACAGCCTGATACACCCACTCATCCATCCAAGCATCCGACATGACAAACCAGCCCTTCTCACCACTCTCCGTGCCCCAGCTATTCTGCACCCTCCACCGAACAGGCTTCCCCGTCCGCTCATCCAAATGCACCGCCGTCAAGACCATCGCATGCGTCATCATGGACTCTCCCGCCCGCAACCTCTCCTCCTTGGTCATCCCCCGAAGAAGATCAGTCCTCAGACCAGCCTCGTAGTCATACACGCCCAAGTCCATAACCCCGGAGGTCCTATCGCTAAACTTGCCCACGTCGCAGCCAAAGAAGATCGGGCACCCAGCCTTGATCATCTTGACGCACCCAGCCTTCATAGTCTCCATATCCACATTGAGATACGTCGTGTTGCGGCCCCCAACGACATTGCCGAGCCGGTCGACCGTCAGAGGCGTCATGTACGCATTCCGCGGGTCATTCACCAGCGAGACCATATCCGCAATGCTGCTCGACGACAACGACATGGACAGCGAGGACAGCGATGAAGAGAGCGGCGAAGAACCCATCATGTGGAAACTAGATGAGAAGATGCTCTTTGCGAAATCCCGAGGCGTGATGCTCAGCTCATGCACCTTGTTATCCTTGTCCATGTACGTCCACTGGAACTCCTTGGTAGGATCAGGCGTAGGACCCAACAACAGAGTGATAAGATGCTGAATCTCCTTCATCATCTTGGCCTTTAGGGCCGAGATCTCCGCCCTGCGGCTATCAAGTTGGTCTTCTTCAGAGACCGCCTCTGCCGCCGTCGTTGCGCTACCGTCATCGTCGCTGGCAGCCCCAGCCCCAGCCTCAGTCGCAGATCCAGATCCAGATCCAGATCCCGTGGCGACCTTGCGCAATGTAAGCGCAAACTCCCTCAACTTCGTCTTCAGCATCGTCCTCATGATAGCTGAGTTCTTCGCACTCCAACTATCCGGGCACAACGCCTGGGGGACAAGCCCATACTTCTCCACCAGATTATACACCATGTCCCACTGGCCGCCATCAGAAATCAGGTCCTCCAACAGCCGCTGCACGAGCCGGCTGTCCAGATCTTCACCAGCGGTCTGGATGATCTGCTCGAGGAACCAGTTTGCTTTTTCGAGCTTGTCGTAGTAGTACAGGTAATTCTGGGACAGTTCAAACGAGTCCACATTGTACTTCTTCATGAGGGCCACACGGAAGACATTCGTGGCGGCGAAGAGCCAGCATCGGCCACTGGAGCGCTGGTTCGTGATCGGGGAGCCTTCGCAGGGGATCTTGGTGTTGAAGAGGTGCTGGGTGGTAATTTTGGACGCTTGCGAAGTGAGGACTGTTTTCGGGTTGGCGGAGCTTAGAGCTGAGAGGGCGAGTCTGCTCATTCAGTCAGTCAGCTAGTCGGTCAACCTTGCGATTTCTCGTCTTCTTTTCTTTTTGTGCCCCCCCTCGCGAAGTCATCTCTAGTCGGTTTGCGATCTTATTTTCCCCTTCCGCAAGCGAAACGTGGAATCCGACCATTTGAAGCGAACCGAGCATCAGAGGAGTGAAACCACACACACACACACACACAGAAGAAAGAAAGGGGGAGGGAGGAGACTGACCTATTTCGCGGATCCTCCAAAAACTCGGCCGGAATCGCAGCCACCACATCCAAAGGCAACGCTTCGGCATCACGCTGCACAACCACCTCCTGCGCCGCAGCAACACTTTCCTCCTTCGCCTTCTCAACCACAGCCTCCTCCTTGGCTTTCTCCACTACAGTCTTCTCCTTGGTCTTCTCGGACGACATCGCACTCCCAGCGCGCTGCTTTATCTTGCGAAGACGTTCCACCAAGGCCTTGTCCGGCACGCGGAAGGAGGACATGCCTTTGGATTGCTGGTTGCCCATATTTTCCTGGGCTGGCGAATCCGCAGTTCTTCGATTCTTTTCAAGTGGACTGTAAGATCGAGATCGGAGAAGCTGGAGCTTGTTTTTGGTCAGTCTCTTGTTTCGCCTCAAGTCTCTCAAGAGAGCAGAAACATCAGACAGGTAGGTAGGTAACTCACACTAGACCGAGAAAACTGTTCGGATGTGCCACACAGATTGCTTGCTTTGCATTAACCCCTCAGTCTGAATGGTCACACGAAGCACACTTGATCGATCCGGTGGCTTGCTGACCGTCGGTTTTGGTTGGTGGTGAGCTGGTGCGCTGTGCGCTCGTCCTGAGGAAATCTTCAACCAAATTTGGGATTTTCGTTCCCGTGACGACGGGTAGCTGGCCATTCGGGTACAACTTACAAGGGGCCTTGGAAGCACCATGAGGGATTGATGCCACACTAATCGCTATCGACGCGATGGATCAAAGCGCCAGACTCAACCTGTCGATAGCTCGTAAGCCAATCAAGCGTCACTGTGACACCAGTTCTACACAGAAGCTGGCGTGCATGGCATGGAGAGATTCTCTTCATTAACTCATGTACATTTTCAAATATCATCCTATCTACTAACGACTCCAGTCGCGTCATTTGTTCATCCAAAATCCAATCCTCATAAATATCATGTATACTGCCAATTTTCATAATCCAATGACCTCGAGCTTTGCATGCGCCAAGACATTGTTCTGGAACTTTAGAACTGACGCATGCGGTTGTGCCATGCATGGCCACTTCAATTGCCGGTTCCCATCAATATACCGAAAGCACACGGTTACGCATCATCATAACACATGGAGAAATTACAGGCGAGAGCCGTGAATGACCTTGATGTCGACGACAAGCTCCCGGCCGTTGTCGTTGAGGACAAGAGCGCGAACACTGCCACGGCCAGACTCGAAAGCATTGGACAGGCGAGACCACAGGTTGGACTGGTCAATGACGGGCAATGAGTGCTTCACGTCGCCAGTCTCGGTCATGGCAACAATGTGGCCGCCCTGCATGTCCAGTACACGGTACTGCTTGAAGACGGGGCCGAGCATAGTCTGGACGACAACGCTGGGGGCAGGGTTGGACACAAACGATGACTCTTCATGCAGCTGCTTGGTGAAGAGGTCAACACCGAGATATCGGTACTGACCAGTAGCCGACGACGTAGAGATGCGGATGACTTGGCAGGGTCGGCCCTGCAGCATCAAGAAGTCGCCAAGGCGGATATGGTGGCAAGGAATCGTGACAGTGTTGGGGACATAAGCACCACCACTCTGGCGAGGGCGGCTATCAGTCACTCGAATCTCTTCCTTGATGTCCACATCCACGTGGTCATGGTGGCGGTGGTGGTGGTGAGGGTGGACAATCTTGTCGGCAAGCTTGTTGATGCCCTGACGGAAGGAGTGGTAATGACCTAATGAGGCAAGCGTAAGTCAGCATCGTCTTCCCTGTATCGGCGTTGGTGCGCGTAGACTAAATGAAAGGGTGGGGTTCAACATACCGTCCTCATCGTAGTAACCCATGTTGGCTTTTTGTTCGGCACGCGTGAAGCGAGCAGGCTGAACGGTTTCTTCGGTGAAGTGAACTTCTTCCTGGACAGAAGGTTGAAGGTGGGGTCGACCTTCAACAGTGAACTCGTCGACACGAACTTCCTCGGTCTGATACTGAGGATGGGACGGGGGGTCTACAGTAGTAGAATATGAGGGCCGGGTACGCTGACGGTATTCACGCTCAGCGATGTCAATGGCGGAAGTATAAGGACCGGTACGGTGGTCAATGTCAACACGAGTGTCTGAATACTCAGTACGTCGTGGTCTGTCGAAGGATGAAGGTCAGTGGGGATATCAACGGGAGAGGATTCGCGTTTGATGTCTCCGTAAGCGTGGGTTATGTCAACAAAAGAAGGCGGGCAACAGGCAGCCCCTGACTTCGGGGGGCTGGGACTTGGTGAGAAACCCTGCGGAAGACAAGGTACCCAGTGTAGACGGGGGTTTTCCGTCACACCGCGTCCAGTCCTGTCGCCATTGTGGGGTTCCAGACGGTGAATATTGCGACCAGAGGCGGCTACACTCGCAGCTCATAGGTCTGCAAGGCTCGATGCTGACGGTCTGACCTCGCCTGATGCAACCTGACTTTGGGTTGAAAATCAATGGGGCAAGGCGGGGGAAGTCGAGGCGACGCATAAGGCAAGCAGACGAAGAACCAGAAGCCAAGGAAAGTAAAGAGTTGCAGGGGAAGCAACATACCGGTAGTCTTCCTTCACGAAATGCTCCTGCTGGAAACCGGGACGGCGATGACGCTCTTCTGTGATACGGACCTCTTCTTGTCTGTAGCGCTTCTCCTCGGGACGAGGAAGATCGACGTGGGCAGTGTAAGAAGAAGAGTGCTGTTCCTGCCGTCCGGCTGGCTCCTGCTGGTGGGTGGGAAGCTTGATATCAACCTCTTGGTGGGTTTGCGTAGTAGTTTGTGCTTGGCTTTCCCGATACGTTGACGGGAAGATGCTGAAGGGGACGGGGACGCGGGCTTCAAAGTCCAGATTGGCGACTTTTGCTGGCGCGAGAGAATCTTCTCATACAACCTTCCGTAGCAATCTGCACGAAAGGAAGACAAGAATGATCCTCTGGCTTTTGTTCCTGGGAAACAAAAGTCGAAGAGAGAGGGAGAAGAGGGGGAAAAGGACAGTTGCGCCTTTTTGAAACCTTCTGCCGTCTTTCGTTCGTTGGGAGCGAGGAATTGGACTTGTCTGATGTGGTTGGAGATAATTGGAGGAGGAGAAAACAGGCCGGGCCGTTGTGCAGGTGCGGGAGGGCTTTTGAAGAACAAATTGGACGTCGACTGCGGCGGATGTTTGTTGCTTTGCTGCGCAGGGTGCATCTATCAAGGCGGCGTGTTTACACACCAGCCGCAACTTGTTTACTCTGGTTCAAAGAGGACTAGCGTGCTGCACGTAGTTTCCACAAGCACCACCGGGCATCAGCCACCTCGGTCCGAGCTCCAGCTAAAGCTCCCGAGTCCCAACTCCCAGCTCCCGCGACTCGTTCGTTTTACTCGCAATTGGAGGTGTAGATGTTGTCTTTTTTTTTTTTTTGGCAGGAGTTGCATTGCTACAGGTATTCGTATTCTTGTTTTATCATCCCAACTTTCCGTGCAATTAAATCAGAATGCGGCAATCAGGCATTGGGAGGTTGGGAGACGGTGGGCCGGAGAGTGATGGTGCTCACTGCTGACTGGCAACTGCTAAGGTGCCCAAAAGTGAAAACCATAAGACAGCCACCCACCCCGGGTCCAGATGGGCGTTGCTTGGCCTCTTTCGCCATTTCCTGCTCGGCAGACTTGCACTTTCTCCAGATTGGACAGCAAAACCCCGTGGGACAATTCATGGGGCCTTTCGTTAGCGTCGTATGGAATTGCCATTGGATCGAAGCCGTGATCATCGATGCGCGTCCTGCAGAGTGGGCATTTGCACGCCGGGTCCTGTTCGTGTTGGTGCAAACATCACGATTTTGACGCGTCCATATGCCCCGTCTGCTTCCTACCTGCCTCAGTCACTGGTTCCGAGTCGCTCGTCTTCTTCATCAGTCCATCCCGATCAGTGATTGACTCCCCTGCGGGGGCTTGTTGCCGTGACGACGGCAGTGTGTCACTCGACTTTCTCCAGTACAGACTACGGAGTACGGAGTATGTATGTACATATGTACGGAGTACAGCACCATGATCGCGAGCCCCGTGAAAGGGAGATGCCGTGGCGGAGGCCCGGAGCAGCCGTCCGGGGTGAGATGATGAGTTACAAAATGTCTGGGGACCTTATGATACCGTCACTTCCTTCACCCAACCGGTCCAAGAAATTGACATCTACTCCGTATGATCTCACCCAGCTTCATACGTCCGAAAGGAGGATTGGAGTAGGCAAAGGGCCAATAACATTTCATATTAAGCAAGTATCAGAGCGAACATCTCCCATCTACGGAGTGTTTACTTCGTAGATATATTGTGCACCAGAGAAGAAACCCGCACAAAACACCTATAATGCCACCGTGCCACCCGCACCAGTGAGTCAGTGATCACTGGAACTTCCACTGGAACTGGACTGATTCCACTGGCAACGCAAACTGTTCGCAAGTTCGCAACCGTTGATCTGTTCCAAAAAACCTGCACAGAATACCTACTGCGCCACCGTACCACCGCACCTACTGGAACTGGACGATTCCACTGGCAAGTTGCAACACCCAGCACTGCACAGATCACACTTCCCAACTGCTCTTCCGAAGTTCCGAAGCAACCGCGACAGCGGAGGGGCTGAGGGACCTACATAGTTATGTACATAGGTACATAGTTTCACGTGGCTATGACGAGCACGTGAGCCAGTCTCGGCGTACGCTCTCCGATATCCGCAGAATCGCCCATTAACATATGTGTTTGAAATATTTTTTCAGGCACATTATTTCTCAGTGCACAACACTTGCTCATGACGCCAAAAACTTATGAAATCTCGTTCCAATCATGCGCGTATGTCACGCGAAACCAGGAAACTAAGCGAGATAGCCAGAGCTCTCATGTTGCGCGAAGCGAGGTCGGAAAGGTCGCGTCGCTGCCGATGCTGCATGCACCATGTTCACCAACCTTAGACCATACTTACCTCTGGACAAAGTCTTTAACGTCCTCATTTAACTCCTCGCACCAGCAGCCTTTCGCGTGTGAGGTATCCCCGCGATGCGACCGTCTCCGAGTACGGCGCCCAGAGCATCACCATGCTCATGAACTCGGGGCTTTTGTTCCTCTCCCTGATGTTCACTTCTGAGACCGGCATCCAATGCACCGCTCGCCTTGTGATACCTCCGGCATGCGCTCTTCACACACGCCAGGAAGTCCTTGTCCGATAGAGCGGTCGTATGTGATGCATGAGCCGTAGAATGCGGCGAGGTACGGCGTTAGGTGGGAAAAGTCGTCTGGGAGAAGTGTAGGACGAATCCGGAATTGGGACATCAATAGAGGCGCTGTGGACTGAGGTCTCGGTCCCGACGGCGAAGGGACTTATGAAGTAAGTCGTCAGCTGTGCAAAAGATCTGCATTCATGAAATGCGTCTGATTTGAAGAAAACCATCCGATAGAAAGAGAGCGTCAGTCAGCTGCGCAGGATACCGTCCGTCTACTTCGTGAAACCCATCCGCTGGAAATGAAGAACCGTACTCGAAACTTCATCTTAGTCATTCTTCGGGTGATTCGGTACTCGTTACCGTGTCGTGGTCGCGTCTCGGGTTTCATTTTCGATTTGACTAGTCCCGCGAAGAGATGGCGTCGGCTCTGGTCGAGGACACGCGTGCTCAAGTCATGAATATTTTCAGTACGGCACCACCAGGTCTGACGCTCCCTCAAGGATCCTGCTGTGCTCGGTTGCCGTTAAAGTAAGTAACGACTTCAAATTTGGAGGAAATCTGGCTCAATTCGCTTCTATTTGTGGGAGTGTCGAGGGATATCGATTGCTGCCGTTGGATTCAGTCCGAGCGTGAGCTCTTTCTACCGGGAATTGGGATACCCACGAGGTCATGCTTAGAGTTGGTCCGAGTCGACGCTTCGGCCCTCGCGTGACCAGTTCGTGTTCAATCCTCGTTGATCTAGGTACGCGGCCGCGCACGTCAACGGTCAACGTCAAACGAGTCCTCAAAATCTGGTTCATGGCACTTTAGCACATTGTCGCTCTTCCAATCAATCCAAGCCCGTGCCTTCTGACTTCTTCCGAATATAAAACTTAGTGAAGATCAGCTGGAACAGCACCGGGTCTGGATACTGTTCGGTATTGCGTTCAGCTCACGGCTCTGTACAGGATCGCCCCGTTCTATCCACGTTCTTTCCCAACAATACGGGCACCGCGAACCCTCCCTAGCCTGGAGAAATGAATTGTTTTAGAGAGTTTCCCCCAGAAATGCCCGGTTGCGTTCAAATTTAATCAACAAGCGGCCACACAAAGTCGCGAACGGAATCCACCTTCGAATGTCCTTTCGTGATCGAACACTGGTCTCCGCGGCGATGGCTTCGTCACCTACCTTGTTGAACACGTCCGCAAACTGCCAGTACCTCGCTAGGGTTTGGGGGCTTCTCTCGAACCATCGAGAGCGATTTTTCCCTATCGTTCCTGTGTCCTCGCTCTTTCTGCCGAGCATTAGCTAACAATGCCAACATTGAGAATGCACTTCTCACACAACCCTTCCGCTTTGCTTCGCGCTGGCAGAGATCCTGGGATCCCTCGGCTCTGACCACGGCGATCGATACCTTGAGTGTTCTCCTCTGCGTTGGAATTCCTATGAACATGGTGGAAAAGGTCTCGGGTTGTTGGAGTGTTCTCTTTCGCGTTTGGTATCCTGATTCCTAGGGGCGCCACCGCGAACCGCCGAACAACTCAACATTCTCTAGACCTTTGAGTTTCTACTCTGCGTTCGGCTTCCTACGGACACCCTTGGAATGACATCTGGTCATGGGGCGGTCGTCGGCAGAGAAGAGCAGTCTGATCAACCATCTCAGGGTCGAGAAAACGCCTCGGAGTGTTCGTTTTAGGGGCGGCCCTCTCCATCCTGTCCGTGGAGGAGTGTCATGAGCTACGAGTCTACGACACAGATAGTTCCTTGGAGTAAAGGGAGGACGGGAGTAATAAGAGAGGTTAGCTTTTGAGGATGGCTGACCGCACAACTTTATACTTAATACTTAAAACCGATTGTCGTCTTAAACCGCAAACTTGTCTACTCCTCTTCTCCTGGAAAAAAATCGATTGTATTGTCAGATTTCAAGTAATTTGTTGGTGATGAGTGTGTTCTTGTCACTGATGTTGTGCGAATCCTCCGATTCCTCCGGGAGAGCCGTTCTAATTACAGGGTATGTACATACGTATGTGTGCACGTGACTTCTGCCCTGTAGGAGTCAGGACCTTCTCCATCTGTCGTATTCGTCGGCCTTGGTCAACGGCGTATGTACGGAGTAGTCGTAAGCTTCGCGAAGGCATGTGGCCCTCCGGCGACACCTCGCCGATGGCATTTGACGATTGTGTCGTAAGATTTCTGGGTGCCGTCCAATTTGTATGGATGACGACCGAAAACCCTGATAAACCAGGCGTTGTGTTCTTTATGTGCGACCGTACTCGGCTTGAAGCAGCGGCCCCGCGATGACGGTGCCAAACGTGCCCCACGTTGGAATGACAGACTTCAAAGTCCACAGTCGTCATGTGGAGTTTCAAGACGACAGAAATCTTTGCTTTCAACGGCTGTATAGGCAATTGGATCGTGACTCCAGAGGCTTTGAACTATTTTATTCGCCATGAAGCAACGGTTTTCGTCGCTCGACGTCCAGGTATGCTGTGGGAACTCAGCTGCCGAACATTCTGATCTAAGCCCTGACTGACATGCGCTTGCCCCCCAGGTCATCGCCCATGAACTCAACCAGAGTTTGGTGTCACTGCGTCTAGCAAATGTATACGACTTGTCATCCAAGATATTATTGTTCAAGTTCGCCAAGCCGAATCATAAGAAACAACTGCTTTTGGAGACAGGCTTTCGTTGTCATACAACCGAATTCGCTCGCACCACGGCCGCTGCGCCATCCGCCTTTGTTTCTCGACTACGGAAGCTTCTCAAAACAAGGCGGTTGACGTCTGTTACGCAGATTGGCACTGACCGAATCCTCGAACTACAATTTAGCGATGGACAATATAGACTGTTCTTGGAGTTTTTTGCGGTACGAACCTCCACTCGTTGTAGAGGACGCAAGAAGGTGAAATGTCTGGCACCCACTGACATAGCTTCTAGAGCGGCAACGTCATTCTCACCGATGCCGACTTGAAAATATTGACGCTGTCAAGAATCGTCGGAGAAGGCGAGGGCCAGGAGTCTCAACGAGTTGGCCTAAACTATTCTCTCGACAATAGGCAAAACTTTCATGGCGCGCCCGCTTTGACCAAGGATCGGGTTCAAGATGCACTGAAAGCGGCTATCAAGAAGGCCGCTTCTATGCCTGCTGCCAAAAAGATCAAGGGGAAGCCCGGAGGCGATCTACGCAAAAGCTTGGCAGTCTCCATTACTGAACTTCCCCCAGTTCTTATTGACCACATCTTGCAATCGAACAACTTCGACACGATGGTGAAACCGGAGGAACTTTTAGAGAATGACCTTCTCCTCGATGAGCTCGTCAAACTCTTGTGCGAAGCAAAATCTTCGGTGGAGGATATTACAAGCTCCGATACATGCACCGGCTACGTCTTCGCGAAGCAACGGGCTGGAGATGAGGCCCAAAAGATTGCGGAAGGTGTCGAAACCTCGACAAAGCACAAAGGCTTACTCTACGAGGATTTCCAACCGTTTATACCTTACAAGCTGCAAAAGGACTCAAGCATAAAGGTTCTAGAATTCAAAGGGTACAACCAAACCGTTGACGAGTTCTTCTCCTCTTTGGAGGGCCAGAAGCTGGAAATGAGGCTCAGTGAACGGGAAGCCGCGGCAAAAAGAAAGCTTGACGCCGCCAGAGCAGACCAAGCCAAGCGTGTAGAAGGTCTCCAAGAAGCTCAGCTTCTCAATATGCGCAAAGCTGCAGCGATAGAAGCCAACGTGGATTGGGTGCAGGAAGCCATGGATGCTGTCAACGGCTTGCTCACACAAGGCATGGACTGGGTTGACGTTGGAAAGCTGGTGGAACGAGAAAAGAAGAGAAATAACCCCGTCGCCAACATAATCTGTCTGCCTCTGAATTTGGCTGAAAATTCAATCACGTTGCAATTGATGGAAGAAGTCGAGGAAGAAGAAGAGGAATCTGATCCATTTGAGACGGACGACAGCGAGTCAGATGATTCGGACGAAGAGGCTGCAGCTGGTGCCGGAACCGCCACTGCTGCGAGCAAAAAAAAGCAAGCTGCCTCCAAGGGTTTGCTGGTCGAAGTCAATCTAGCGCTTAGTCCGTGGAGCAACGCAAGAGAATACTACGATCAACGACGAACAGCTGCGATCAAGAAGGAAAAGACACAGCAGCAAGCCAAAATGGCGCTTAAGAATGCCGAGCAAAAGATCACCGAAGATTTGAAGAAGGGTCTCAAACAAGAAAAGGCCCTCTTGCATCCAATCCGGAACCAGCTTTGGTTTGAAAAGTTTCTGTGGTTCATTTCGTCTGATGGGTATCTCGTACTCGGGGGCAAAGATGCTTCGCAAGCCGAACTCTTGTACAAGAAGCATCTTCGAAAGGGAGACGTGTACTGTCACGCCGACTTAAAAGGAGCGCCGAGTGTCATCATCAAGAACAACGCCGGTACTCCTGATGCGCCGATCCCGCCTGCGACCTTGACACAAGCTGGGACTCTATCGGTCTGTGCCTCTGAAGCTTGGGATCAGAAGGCTGGTATGGGAGCATGGTGGGTGAAGGCCGAGCAGGTGTCCAAATTAGCTCCCACAGGTGATTTTATGCCTCTAGGTAGCTTCATGGTACGTGGTGAGAAGAATTTCTTACCACCTGCGCAGCTTCTCCTCGGACTGGGCATCATTTTCAAGATCAGTGAAGAGAGCAAGGCAAAGCACCTCAAACATAGAGTACAGGACACCACGAAGGGCGATGAGCTCACTCAGCGTCCTGCAATGTGGAATGCCACAGACTCAAAAGACCAGCTAAGCAATGCCACATCAGCAAGGGCAGATCCTGAGGGCGAAGATGAAGAGCAAGATGAAGACGGCGGCGGTACCGACGATGAGACCGACGATGAAAACGAGAAGGACATCCGTGAGAAGGACAATCCGCACAACAATCCTCTACAAGGAGGCGGCAGTCACAGTCCCTCCAATGAAGTTGAGGAAGCAACAGCGGCAGTATCGTCACTTCAGCTACAAACACAGTCACCTCCCGAAGCAGAGAAGTCTGATAATGGAGACGAAGGAGCTGGAAGCGCCGCGGGCGAACCAGATGAACTAGACGAAGACACGCAAGAAGACGCCGCGACCCAAGTATCCGAAGCAGCCTCCGATGCAACAAAACCACACCCCAGTACAGGAGCGCTCACCAAAAAAGCCCCCCCCAAGCGCGGACAGAAGGGCAAAGCCAAAAAGATGGCCACCAAGTACAAATACCAGGATGAAGAAGACCGCATCGCCGCAGAGGCTCTCATCGGCGCCACCATCGGACAGAAACGTGTCGAGGCCGAAGCCCAAGCCAAGGCCGACCGAGCCGCCGAACTCGAAGCCGCCAAGGCACGCCGTCGCGCCCAACACCACCGCGAGCAGCAGCAGACGGCAGCTCACGAAGAGGTCCGTCGCGCCATGATGACCGAAGGCATTGACATGCCCGAACCGGATGAAGCCGAACTGACCACGTCACTTGATGTCCTCATCGGCACACCCCTCGTAGGGGATGAGATCCTCGAAGCGATCCCCGTGTGCGCGCCGTGGACCGCACTGGGCAAGTTGAAGTACAAGGCCAAGATGCAGCCTGGGCCAGTGAAGAAGGGTAAAGCGGTCAAGGAGGTCGTGGAGAGGTGGAAGGCTGATACGGGGAAGAAGGGTGCCGTGGATGAGACGGCGACGGATTCGGAGAGGATGTGGCCGCGGGAGGTGGAGCTGATTAAGGGGATGAAGGTGGAGGAGATTGTGAACTGTGTGCCGGCTGGAAAAGTTAAGGTGATGATGAGTGGTGGTGGAGGTGGCGGAGGGGGCAGCGGGAAGGGGAAGGGTGGTGGGACGAAGGGTGGTGGGAAGGGGGGGAAGGGAAAGAAGTAAGGATATGTGTCTGATTTTGAATTACAGAGGATGGGAAAGGCATACGCATGCGCATTGTGTAAGGGACACTACAGCGATAAATAAACGATGAAATCAACGTTCTCTACTCGTAGGACTAAGGAGGCACGAAGACGGCTCCTCTGCACATAGTTATTTCGCGATCGATCACGTCCACCAGGAGACCAGCTCTGTTGCCAAATGGGGCTCTTTTTTTCTTCAGATGAAAAGTATTATCCCGTGCAACTCTATGACTTAGAAGCCGTTTGCGCCCCGGGACAAGGGACGAGGGATGATGAGGACTCTGTGCCTGGACATGGGGGGCCTTGGGGGGAGGGCACATACCATCAAGTCGTGATATAAGCTCTCCCGCTTTTGGGTTCGAGTAAGATCCTTTATTTACATTGTACATAGGTACCTAAGTTATGTATGTATGGTCTAACGAAAGAGGGTGAAGCTTTATCCAACGAATAACAGGATGTCACTGCAAATCCTGTCCTTCTGTAGCCTCCTCCAACGTAGAACACACACAAGCAAAGTGCACATTATCATATATCATGTACGGTCATCGAAGCCCAACTCAACACAATCATCAAAATAAACCCCTCAAAAGCAAGAACCAAGAAGATCAGTGGATTATTTCCACCCTCTCCGGCATCCGCGCAATACACAGCTCCCTACAGAATTCCCCCCATTGGCCACTCGTCCCATCCCGCACCGCCTCAGAGAGGTCCACGCCGTAGCGCTCCCGATACGCCTTCTTCACGGCCTGCATATGCAAAGCATCCCAGTGGAAGCGAACAAGGCGCGATATGAGCAGTTCGCGCCGCAGATCGTCCTTGCGAGACGCGGTAAGGGCGTGATGTAGGAGTAGGGCGTCTCGGACGGGTCGGTTGATGACGCCGTTGAGGATATGTGCGAGGACTTCGCCCTGAGAGAAGCTGCGTCAGTGGGAAGGTTTAAGCCGTTAGATGCAAGATAGGGGAAATGAAGAGGGGAGACTGGCATAGAGGAACGATTTGCAAAGAAGACAAGGGTAGACATCTTGAGAAGAAAGTGATCAAAGAAGGAGAGTAACGTTTGGATCAAGAAAGAAAATGAGAAGATCAGAAGAAAAGACAAGAGAAGGTGAGGAACAGAACAAAGAGAGAAATCCAAGTCGCAAAGGGCAAAAAGAGAAATGAAAAGACAACATACCACCAAATTCCCACTCTTACTCAACGCCTCCCTCGCAAAATTCCCCCCATAAACCCGCTCATACTCCCCCAACACAGCCCTCAAATGGGCATCACTCCTCCCGACCACAACCCCAATCATAGCACTCTCCCCTCCCCTCTCCGCCTGAACTGCCTTCCGCAGAGTCACCACATCTTCCTCCACAAGACGATAATCCAGCACCACCCGTCTGCCCTGCGAATCCACATCCTCCATCCGCCGCTCCTCCAAAACAGCCAACACCGCACGCTTGAATTTATCTTCCTTGAGTTCCGTCCGAAGACACTTTGTCAGGCTATGATCGTACTTCTTATCCGCAAAAGCATCCTTGATGTGTCTGATTTCGGCGTTTGTACGCCCCATGAGGCTCTCAATGAGGAGTTCCCGACGGGTCTTGTTGCCCTGGTACCAAAAGTTGGCCCAGTAGGCTTCGGATTCCCACTGGCCGAGGGCGACGGCGTAGCAGGCTTTCATGAGGGGGGATGGTTCGTCTTTGAGGCGGGCGCGGATGTGCTTGGCGAGGTTGACGCCCTTGCGGTCGGAGCCGGTTTTGACGAGGCGCTTGTAGTGGCTGCGTAGCTCCATGACTTGGTGATGGGTGAGGGAGGGGAGGATCTCGATGAGGGGTTGTGTGTCGGGGGGTCGGGTGCCTTTGAGGGCTTTGGCGAACTGTGCGGCGATGGCTTCCGGGTCGTGGAAGCGGGCGCGGCGGCTGCGTTTCTTGCCGTCACCTTCTGTGTCGGAGCTGATGGGGGAGAGGCTGTCGAGGGGTCGTAGGCCGCTGTCCGGGGGGTTCGAGGCCGCGAGGAGGGGGGAGGGCATTGGTGAGCAGTCTTGGTAGGTTCCTTTGTAGGCCTCGAGCAGAGGAGAAGGCGGCGCTGCAGATAGAGAGAGGGAGGGGGATAAGAGACCGATGCCGAGTGTCACGTTGGACATGTGGGCTGTGGGCGGCTGGAGTGATCTGTCGCGACTTCGACTGGCGTGTCGGTGATGCCTGGATGCGTCTTTGGCTCGACGGTCATCCGACACGGGGGCAAGGATAGAGGAGGATTTCCGACCTCGACTCCTATCTCGGCTTTTGCCTCGACTCCTGTCCTGACTTTTGCCTCGACTCCTGTCCTGACTTTTGTGCCGACTCCTGTCCTGACTTTTGTGTCGACTCCTATCCTGACTTTTGTGTCGGCTCTTGTCTCGACTTTTGCCACGACTCCTGTCCTGACTTTTGCCTCGGCTCCGATCTCGACTCTTAGGCTCAACCGTCAAAAGATGGCTACCCGAGTCCCGGTGCTCATCTCGCCGCGGATCCTCATGACGTTTTCCCAAGTCGCGCGTATCCCCTTTCGGGCCATATGATATGTCCTGTCGATCATGCTCGTGCCCATGCCGTGAAGAAGACGTATACATGCCATCCAACCCAGAAATGTAGCTTCCATACGTCTGCGGTGACTCAACTCGATGCCGACGAGACGGGCCCGGAAGCTTACCGTAAGCTAGAGCATCCTCATCGCGTTTCTTGGAGGAACGGGTATCGCCGTCACCGTAGCTTCTCCAACTAGCATCGTGCTCGGGCCACTCGTTGTCGCGTCTCCCCCTCAAGTCCTCTCCCCCGTACGGATGATTGTACTTTTGAGGGAGAAATCCAAGTTTATCAGCGAACTGGTCCTCTCGAGAATCTCGCGATGGCTTATGCCGCGGGGCATCCTCTCTGCCGCGTCGCTCGCGAGAGCTATCAGCTCGACGGCCCTGTACATTGTCCACGTAACCCTCGTTTGATGTCGCCCTAGTATCATATCTAGACGCACCAGGTTCCGAGTAGCGAGCCCGTCGGTCCAGCCCATCGTCTTTTCTCAGGTCATCATCTTCCGGGAACGCCCCGGGCAGATGACTGGTGCTCTCGCGTCCACGAGTTCCACGGGAAGACGCGTCTAGAGCAGGCGATACGGGCGTCCGAGCTGGCAGAGAATCGGTGTAGAGAAACTGGCTCCCAGGGAACATTTCGGAGTTGTCTTCGAGGGGATATGGTAGCCCGCCGCCGCCATTATGGGCCGAGTCTCTCTGGCGGCTCCTGGGTCGGTAGCGGCCATCTAGGTCGTGCTCTGGATAGACATAGCTTGGTTCCCCTGAACCTGTATACTTGGTGTTGCTGGGTCGGGCGGTTTCATCTGTTGAGCGACGTTCGCGAGACGCCGATCGGTCTCGTCTGCGCTCTGGTGCGACGTTTAGTGACATGGAGGGGAGCAGACGCGCGTAACGGTGGGTGAGGTTTTTGTTGACTTTTCTTTTTTTTTTCCCTTTCCCTTTTGCCTGTTGTCCTTATTCCCCTGCTATTATTGCCTTATTCTTCTATTTCGGTCTTTTGTCCTTTCTTTTCCGTCGTTTACTTGTTCTGTTGCTTCTGTTCTTCCTTCTCTTCCCTTTTTCCCTTTTCGTCCTTTCTTTTCTTGCCGCCTTCGTTTCGTGTTCCTTTCGTGTTCGGTGGACGTTCGGCGGTATCTTCCGTCTAAGTTGACAGGCTGTGGATGGCAGTCGTTTCTGCAATGTGTCCACTGCCGGGACGTGCTGTACTGCTCGGTCGGATAGCTGAAGCAGGAAAGGCGGTCTCAACAATGCTACGGTATTGCCTGATCTGATGCCAAGGCTCGTCCAGCTGATGGCGCTAGCCTTGGCACTTTGAGCTGCGGACGCGTCTTCAGCTTCACAGTTCAGCGCGAGGGTGGGGCGGCTTCCAGCTCAGCCAGCCACTAGGAGGTACCGTACGAATACTCCGTATGTAGAGCATCGAATCCCCTCCGCATCTGATGCTTTTGGTGTTTTCCACATGGCTCGAATTCCTTGCAGATGGCGATTGCTGGCAACGATACGGAGTACTGTCTCGTCTTTTCATTCTTAGTCATCGCAACCTTCATGACATCATGAGGATCATGGCATTCTTACATCCTTGCGCTCTTACACCCCCGCACCCTTGCATCCCATAACGTGCTTGATCCAACTGCATTGTACGGAGTAATTTGTACGAAACCCCATAGACTTGGCCCGCAATCTCCTGTTCCTTACCTACGGAGTATTCGCGTGATGATAATCATGCGCCATCAGCATGAAGGCCCGAGTACGTGGCATTCTCTTCCACCACGTATTCTACTCCCCTGGCGCCCGCTCACCCCGTTGAAACACATACAAGGCCTCATCCTTACCCGCAAAGCTGGGCAGCGGAATTTGCACCACCCGTTTCCAATCCTTTTTCTCCCTGTCCATATACTCATCCATGGTCATGTCTTTGAAGCCCGTGTATCCGTTTCGGTTCTGCGTCCCCACGACCGCGATGGTATCCCCACGAAAAGCGTCCACCAAGTTCCGCGTGAAAGCCCCGTCGCGTCCATCATTTCCTCCTCCCACAACAGGATACACAAGCAGCAGGACCATGTCCTTTCCCTTCTCGTGTCTCTGCAGCCATTGCACGCCGTCTGTGATGACCGTGTCCGAGACCCAATTGACTCTCCATTCGCTCTGCATATTGTCCACGGCGTGGACGGTAAGTCCATAGCCGCGCAGCATAAACGTCCAGTAGCCGTTCCCGGAACCCACATCCGCTATGGGTCTCCCATCCGCTAGAATGCGAAGAATCTCGAGGCTTTCATGCGATGGGGTCGCGCATCCGAAGTGATGCATTAAGACAGGCAGAACGTGGTGGCTGGTTGCTGTTCTCTCCGAGGAGGCACAGGGTCCGCACCATTCCAGGTTGCGGCACGACCAGGCCCAGAAGTCGAAGTACGGGTTCTGTCTCGGCAGATTCTTGCACCTGGGTAAGGTGAGCTTCGTGGACAGGGCTGGGTGGATGAACCGCTTGTCGATTAGGTGTTGGGCTGCTTCTGCTCGGATCGACGTCTTCTTTGCATTTGTGCCGAAATTTTTGAGCGCGGATGCGGTTGCTGTGGTTGGGCTGAAGATGGATATGTATGCCTCGATGTCGGGTTTCGGAGGGGGGTCGCGCTAGACGTGATCTTAGTATTTTGCTCTTCTTCTTTGTTTCTTTCTTTATTCTTCAGTATATCTTTGCTGGTTTTCTCGATGGAGCAGTCAATTGCATCGGCGTCAGAGAACATACTGGCGAGAGGTCCTCGGCACGATACCAGGTATGCAGACCATTCACGGCACCCAGGCTCACTATTCGCTGAACCTGTGCGAGCTTTACGGCTGCGGTGGCATGATACGTATAGGCGTCGTTTTCCGGAAGCCCGAATAGCAGGCGGCTTGCCTCGAACAGGTCATCGTTGGCCAGCAGAGCCTGTGTTTTTGTCAGCGTGTCCTGGTCGGCGACGATGGCCTCTGGCTGGAACGAAGTACTGCCCACGCAGCGCGCCGAGACTTGAGATGGACGCGCCATGACGTGCAGTCGGTGGATGAGCACCTCTTTTGGCTGTTGCCCTTCTTGGTGGCTTGGTGTATGCTTGGTGCGCGCTTGACGTCGGTCTACTCCGTATGCTGAAAGGCTGAATGTCTGGTGTAGATGACGTATCTGGTCTGTCTGGCGGTGACGTCTCATTTGGGCGGGGCCATAGCCATAGAGGGGAGAAAGGTGACTGGCTGGATCGTCTGGATGTTGCGCATGAACTGGGCACGAATTAGGTACTCCGTATGTAATATCCAACTCCGGATGAGTCGTGCCCTGACTCATGCTACAATATCCCCTTCGGACGAGCCAGACGAGCCACAAGTGTCGTGACTCGTCCCAAGATGCGCCCAAGCTGAACTCACTGCATTCTATTTTAATCTGCTTGATCAGGCACGATCAGATCCTGATGAGGTCACGACAGCTTATTTAACGTTTTATGAAAGACCAGTCGGCTTGCTCCGATGAATCTCGGCGGAGACGCGCCACGGGCCGGTGGCGCCTCCCGTTCGGGGTTCCATCCTCGACATCTGTCGCATTCTCACGAGATTGCCGACAAGATGGGGGCATTACAAATGGAGATGACTGTACTCCGTAGTCTGTGGGTCGTCCAGTTTAGGCGAACATCCACGACGACGATATCTACGGAGTACATAAACTGGCTGCACGGTCGAGCAATGAGCAGGCGTTCGCCACGCGACATGCGCCGGAATCACGTACCGGAGCCGTGAGCCATGCACCAACAGGGCAGATCCCAGCAGATCTCCCCTGTCTTGCAGATCCCTGCCGCGGGAGTTGGTTCTGGATTGCGTACATCCCCAGATGCAGAAAGACAATCTTGACATCGGGGGCCGCCGAGCAGCCAAGCAACCAAGCAACCTCGCGCAACTGACTACCTATCTGCAGGTCCGCCTCGCGTCTTTCTAGCCTCTGCCCGACATCGATTCGAGTCAGCATCTGCTCAGCGTACTCGGAACGCGGAAGACGGAGTACATATGTACACAAAGGGACGTGTCAGTCCCTCAGCAAGACTCGGCCGACGCGTGTAAGTGAATTCATCGCTCGAACGCGCGCAACTAGATATCCGCGCAGAGGCCCAAGCAAAGGACTGCGCACCCACATGTCGCGTACAGCGCCCGCTCCTGCGCCCGCTCCACTGTCCGCTCAACTGCCGTCAGCAGTCAATGATGCCGTTCGGCCCCAGACGCCACGACGCCTATCCTTGCGCCACTGAGAATGACTTGGTCTTTTTCCTACGACTCGTGTCCCCATCCCTACTTCTTCATCTCTCCGTCCCTGGAGCCTATTCTTCGACTTGGTCTCTCGCGTTGCGTCGCCTGCTGTCTATCCGCGCTTTCGTCGTCCTGTCTCGCCAACTAGGGCATACCACAAAGCCTGCCGCCATCCGCTTTGCGAGACCAGCCTCGCCCAGAATCAACTTCCGCTCCGATTTTCGTCCCAACTTTCGTTTCTCGGCCCTTTGAGTGTTGGGGCCAACCGGAGGCTTCCAACTGCATCATTTCCAGCCAAGACACCATCATCTCTGCGCCCTGGCGGCTCGGCTCATGGTGCCCCTTGCCCATCTCCCTGCCAAGCCGCACTCGACGAGGCATCTGCCTTGAAACGGGAAGGGAGCCTCCTCGATTCACACCCCGTTGGGCATAGATGCGCTGTTTGTATCGCGTTCAGGCATATACGGCAAAATCGAGCGACCTTTGACACATCTTGCGTTATCTGTCAGACGCGACATATAGACGTCTCGGCCCTTCGATCGCGATTCCAGCGACGCACACAAAACGATCTAGTCAAAAGACAGATAGTCGCCGCCTTCGTGATCAACCTACAAATGAGGCCATCTATATTTGTTGCGACCTAGGTTCGGTCTCATTTTCTGTGTTTGGCCCCCTTTTCCCCCTTTCTTCTTGGAGCCCCTGCTCGTACAACCCTCTCCGGCCGACATGGAACATCAGCCTCCAGACGCCGAGAAAGGCGTTTCTCCTGCAGAGACTTCTTCCGCACAGCGCCATGATGCCGCACGAACTCGCGCCATACTCGGCATACCTGCATTACTAGATGGGAACGTCAGCAGGCAATTAGCTTACAATAGTTCCCAGCTGCGGCACGACACGCGCACAACAGGAAAGCCCGAAGATACTCGGGTAGCACAGATTGACCGGCTGAGGGAATGCGAAGCCAGTTCGCCCAGGGAGACCCCGTCCGTCAGAACTCGCGGTGATGCGACTGGACAAGAATCCCATGGCGCGTCGTACATGCCGCGACAAGCAGATCCTCCATCCCTGTCCGGCTCGAACAACACACCTGCCATCCAAACTTATGGCCAAACCCGGCCTCTTCCCTCAAATCCGACCCTCTCTACACAGCTGGACCTGTTGGGAGGGAACTCTGATCCTCCTAATCCTGGGGTAACGGCAGTCCAACCCTCCGGGCACAATGTCAATAGAGATCTTCAGGACAATGACGAAGGAATAAACGACGAAACGAGCGGGTCTGGTTTCGTTTCCCTAGACCGCGGCCAAGGTCTTTCTCAACAGGATGCCGGACGGCAATCGAACCTCACGTCGCCGTTTACGCATCCAAACGGAGTATCCATGTTCCCTCGTCTATCGACGCCCGAGCAGGAAGAACTCGCCCAGGAAGCCATCACACAAGCTGAGGACTTCATTGTTGCAGACAACGACCAGGGCTTCGCCACCGAATCCGACGGAGGATACGACAGCGATGGGTTCAGCTCAGCCAGTACATCCGCAGAGTCCTCGGTGCGGGACTACATGTTTGAAAACGGGCGACGGTACCATCGATTCCGCGAGGGGCACTATAATTTCCCAAACGAGGAGGAGGAGCAAGAAAGAGAGGACATGAAACATGCCATGGTGAAGCTGCTGTGCAGTCAGAATCTGCATTTTGCGCCTATTGGCAATCATCCTCAGGAGATACTAGACATTGGGACGGGGACGGGGATATGGGCTATTGAAAGTACGTCTTTCGCTTTTTTTTCTCCCTCTCTTCTTTCCCGTTGTTGTAGAGCATTGCGTTGACTTTATACGTCTCTACCCAAGTGGGCGATTCATTTCCCAGCGCCAATATTCTGGGCATTGATTTGTCTCCGATCCAACCGGATTGGTTACCGCCCAATGTGCGATTCATGGTCGACGACGCAGAGTCGCCGTGGCTATTTCCGCGGAATCACTTTGACTATATTCACTCTCGCCATACGGTCATGGCGATCAAGGACTGGGATCGACTTTACGGGAGAGCCTTTGAGTAAGTAACGCCGACGGGGGATGTTTTACCCCAGTCTGTCCACCCATCTTTTGTCTAACAGGGAACAACTTGGTAGACATCTCAAAAGCGGCGGCTGGATGGAGATGCAAGAAATCCATCACCGACCCCGCAGCGCCACGATGGAGGGCCTCGTCCCGGTAGACCACCCCGTCGCCAGGTTCTGGACGCTTGTCACGGAGGGCCTAGCAGCTCTAGGCGTGGATCTCGACATCTCCTCGGGGGGGATCCTAGCGGGAAAGATGGAGCAAGCGGGCTTCACGAATGTCACAGAACGCGTCTTCCACGTGCCGATTGGGACGTGGCCGAAGAATAAGCTGCTAAAGACGGTGGGCTTGTACTGGCGGACGATTTTGCTGGATGGGTTGCAGGCGATTGCGATGGGGCCGCTGACGCGTGGTCTGGGATGGCATCGCGAGCAGGTGGAGATGTTGCTGATGGAGGTGAGGCAGGCGTATCATGATAACAATGCGTTGATGTATATGCCGTTGCATGTGACTTATGCGCAGAAGCCGACTTGGGGGTACTAGTAGTTTCATGTACTGGCGAGGGTTGTATGAACCTACCTATTCGGAGGGAACAAGAACAAGGTATGAAGGACCTTTCTCATCTTTAAATCATCTCTTACAACTTGTTACAAGTTACCTATCACCCATAAGTGCGTGTATAGAGTATAGGACTCAGGAGATCTGGTATACATACTTCGAATGTACATACATACATAATTCAGAGCAAACGCACACATACGTTTAGGTACCTAATATACCTAGAGTTGTCCATAGTCACAGCTAGATGTCATCCCGCGGGATTCCCTCATAGATTTGGCGAGATATACGCATTAAGTCTGGACGGAATATTACTCCATTGTTCCATCTTGATGAAAGTGTGACGTTCTTTTGTCTTTTGGATTTGCCAACCGTTGAACCAACCCACCAACTCCGGTCCTGTGGGGCCGATCGTGAACCAGATCCAGCGAATGGGTGATGGGGCTTGGCGGGTTGGCGCGGGGAACGGCAAGGATTACGGCCCAACATTAGACCCCGCTTCGTGAATCCGAGTCCCGACTTCCCGAGGTTGCCGCAAGTCCTAAATGGAATTCTTTCCCTACAAGTCTACTGTAGTCTGTGCCTCTATTGCAATAACAACGCGATCCTATCGCAATCGTTCACCTCCCCCTGTTATCCTGCTCGCTGTGGTCGAGGTTTGAGCACAATAGCATTGCAATCGCATTGCCGTGTTATCGCCAAACACTGCCACAGCCACGCGATAAGCTTGTAATAGCATTCAGATAGAAGTGAGGTTGTCTTGTGTGTCGGAAATGCAATCGTATTGCAATGCCATCACCATCTGATTGCAGCAAGATCGCAATGCTATTCCATTTTGCTCGCAATGCTAACATCTTTGTCTGGAAACCGAAACTCAATTAAAGAGGCCCATCATCATCACAAGCAGAGCCGGGGACGAATCCAACACGGTCTACGAGAAACTTTCAGAAAGCCCCCTTCACCTCATTTGCATCTTACGGCGGCCACCAGGAGGAAGGGTCCAAGGGATCTCAAACTACTTTACAAGGAAGTATAAAATCGTCAAGGACTCCTCGAAAGAGAAGCAAAGAATAGACACGATACATAGAGTCCATGCGCTGATGCGCAAGTTCGCAACCATCGCCGGCGGAGGTGGATGCAGCCGACTATCTGTGATACAGTGGTGTACATACGGGACCCGGGTAACAGGCAAATGAGCGTCGAGTGATAATCTACAGATGAATGATGTAAGACGAGGGAAACAGACCAACAGAGAGAGGGATAGGCTGGGGAACATGACTGAAACAGAAAAAGAAAAAAAGAGAGACAATAAGTGGCTAATTCTTCAGTGGGCAAATATTATCAACCATCACCGTTATTGAGCTCATCTCTTGCGGCGGCGGCGGCGAATATCAGACACGCAGCTTGGCAGGTTGGTAGCGAGAGGTTGTACAACTCATGGAGCAGGAGTCGGTTGGCTTCTTGGAGAAAACGTTCCGCCATTTCTAGACGCGGGATGCCCTCCATGTGCTCGCGACGAGATATATACTTGCGCATGCAGGTTAGCTGTGGCGGTCCAGGCTGAAAGGTAAAGGAATCAAGATCTATAACTCACGCATTGCTGAGCACAAATGGCGTTGACAAGTAACGGAGAGCAACACAGGCCGGGATGAACACTCGGAGAGGCCATCTCTCGGGCAAAAATTGTGCGGTTGATGGGCGGAAAGACATATAGGTAGTCAAAGGTGAAGTACTGTGTGATGAGTTCGGACACAACTTCATCTCCAGCTACGGTAGTCCATGGGGCGGCTCGGGCTTCTATATTTTGATCGCTGTCGGCTTCGTTGTTCTCTCCATCCGAGTCTCCACAGGATGGCAAAAATTCATTTCGCTCTTGATGGGTCTCATCCAGCGACTCCAGGACATCCAAGGGTCTGCTGCTTTGACCAACCCGGATTTTCAGGAAGACGCTGAAAGCCTGTTCCTCGGGGACGGCACGAATGTGTCCGTAGAACCTCCTCAGCATATAGGCCTCTTTGGCCAGCCGGTTGTAATCCCTCACTAACGCGCGATATCTTTTCTTCAAGGCGGCAGATCGGGACTCGCCAACCTCGGCGGCATAGTTACAATGCGATCCGCAACGAGAGCATCGATCGCAGATAGGACGTCGGCCATCGCACTTGGGATTTGAGAAAAAAGCAGGTCAATACGAAGGCACCAAGTACGAGTAGAGACAATACCAGTGATGACCCGTGCATCACATCACACGCATATATGTATACATAATACATAATACACAGGTATATATGGTGTGTATACGTGTGACGTAAATGTAGATTGAGCGTAAATAACGCACACAAATCAGGATGCAGAGAACAACGAAGACGAAGTAAGATGGAGAAATTCACTCACCTTTGATTTTTTGCGACGACACGTCTCACAGGCGATAAGATTTACAGAGCAGGTGGCAGGAGAGTCCTGGGTACCGTCAGCAGAGCCGACTTTGCTGCTCTGGGCGCCATGTTTGGCCGAGCCAGGCAAAAGCCTCTTGTATGAGGTCTTCATCGTGAGTCGTGACATTGACAACCGGCTGAGATGGGGTTGTGCAGCTTGTGCTCCCGCCGCCCGGACAGGAAGTAGGTTTAGTGAGTCAGTCGCAGCCGACAAAGATGAGAGATTCGGCGAGTGCTCAGTGGTTCAGGAATCAGGAGTCAACGACAATGACGCAGCGTAATAGCAAGGTGGCGCATCCCGGGCGATAGGGAGAAGCCGAGACGATCAACATCAGGACAGCAGGCTTTTTTCAGATATTAAACGCAACAGCAGTGGATATATCATATCGGCAAAATCGGGTTGCCGAGCGTGAGTGAGGGCCGTCTGGGCGAGCATCTGGCGACGCAAGACAGAAACGAAGATTCAAGGTTGCTTTGGCCGTTGGCAGTGCCGCAGTGGGCACTTCGCGTGGCACTGCACCTGCAGGCTGCCTGGCTGACATCGAGATTTCCCTCTGTCTCTTATGTAGCCGTCGCTCCTACGCACGCCGCAGAGGTCCGGAAGAAATTCCGGTTGCTCTGGCCAATCCACGCTTTCACATTGCCTGCTGGCTGCTGCTAACAGTTTGTAGAGGCCTGCCCACTTATTATTACTCCGTAGACATGTTATCTGATGGAAGATGGTTGTTTGGGTGAATGTTGATGATGTTGTCATTTTTATGGATTCTGATCATGTCTTGTCGTAAGTTCCTGGAAGTTGAAGTTGAACTGGCCTCGAACATGGGCTCCACTTCATGTACAAAAAGGTACATATGTACCTACCTAGGTAACTCGTGGAACCTCAGTCGTGCTTGGTAATCCGTTTTACCTCTTAGCGCTTACGGCCCCCAGCACTCCTGATATCCGACACCAATGACCATATCAACGTCTATCATTCCATTGACAGCCAAATCACAGCATTTTCTCTTCTCCTTCCCCTCTCCGACGTCTTGTCACGGAGTCACGGACTCGCGTTGGAACTTGGCACCGATTGAGCATGGTTTTAACGCAGCGACTTCAACGTCAAGAAACATATGCACCTCATCGTATCGCTCTGAGCGCGTTTGAAAATGAAAAATGGGCTGGTGGCCCGCCCTCTGGCGTTGCGACTCGCGAGAGACTGTTGCGACCACATGTACAGGCACAGCACGCTGCATGCATGACACCATGACACCATTTTAACGGTCCACGATTGGACCACAGGCTCGGAACGCACACTCTGAACAGTAAAACCAAACGTTCTTGGCCTTGCGGATTACTTGAGCTCGGTAGCTCAGAGATTAGCGACCGGGACATGAACAAGATTCGAGGTCAAAGTCCAGCCTGTCCAGGAGCTTAGGTATTGCTCTCAAGAGGTTGGATGTTGTTATATGTGGATCAAGCGCGTAGGTAAGGGGTCGTACCTATCATCAAAGTTTTCTCGTTATCTTAACCACGTGAGCGAAATGTATGTGGCACAAAGACGCCAGTAGCCGACAAAAAGGGGGGGGGGGGGGGGAGATTTCGCATTATGTCAAACGTTGTATGTATTCGGAAATACGGAGTACATACTACAACCTACAGGCCCCCTTTGTTGTCTTGCCCGCAGCCCAAATGCCGACATGCCGAAGATAGGGGCTTCAGTCATCGATGATCGATAGATCTGAGCCTGATCGGCAGTTCATCTCGAATCGTCGATTCCGTGACACATAGACCGAATTTTCCGTCGGCATACGGCAAGGCGCATCGCAATTCCAGTGCGATAATCGATTACTATGTGGTTTTATCTCCTCATTACTGCTTTCGGCTCTCTGTCGACTGCAGAATTATGAGGATATTTCGATCCCGAAAATGGTCGATTGTGGGATACAGCCAATATCGATCCCGCAGTAAGTAGATAGACCCTATGGTATAATGCATACCGGGACGGCTTAGAAAGGAGGAAGAGTAAAGGGGAGTGTTGTTCTTGGTGTTGCTGTATTTTGCTAGAGATAGGGCTCGTTAAACCAGATGGCAGACTTTCAGGAGGGTCTGGGTAGGTGTCGAAAGGTGAGAACGACGTGCTGAACTCTCCGAAAGCACGCCGGTTACGATTGGCTGAGAGGAGGAGCGATGCTGCGGTCGTTGTCGACGCTTGTCGATGTTACTTGTATTTCATTTATTCCGTAGGCGTGTACGGAGTAGTGGCATGTCGATAGCTGCAGCAATATTGACAAGCGCAACATTGACAAGGCAACATTGACAGAAACATCAGGAACATACTCCGTACGAAGTACAGAGTACCCAATGCCATTAACTATTCGCCTCCGGTAAGGTCATCCAGAACATGGCTTAGGTCAGAGGCAATCGCTTGACATAGCAGTCGAGACTCGACTCTTGCCACTGCCTACGGATGGCAGTTCCGAACACATTCAGCACTGATACAGCATGTCACATCTAATGGGATGCCTTCCCAGTGATCATTCTGGTGTCGTGGCTGAAAGTTGAAACGTGAAATTCTTCCTAAATGCTCCGACGTGGGTGTCAGGGACATCTGCAGATACAAGCAGAGGGTTAGGTACTAGGTAGTGCCCGTGGTCCGAGATAAACTGAGGGAAAAAAGACATGAAAACAAACGACAGATCCCACCGGGATGAACTGGACACGTAGACAATGGCGACTCTCGCTCGAAATATCTGTGAAAAAGAAAGAACAACTTCTGTACTCAATTCGACTCAACTTAGGTACCTAGCCCCCCCTCCACTTCTCAACTACATGATGAGAGAACACCTACCTATATAGCCAAACGGATAAAATGGACTAAACCTAAATAGGAAGGGAAAACATGAAGAAAACGAAGAAAATCTCGGTTTCCGAGCATCTCTGAGCTCTCCCTTCATTCCTTCATCAGTCCGTGGAGGTCGTAGATGGGAGGTGTTTATAGGTACACCACCAAGTGAATAACGCGAAACGCCAAATTGGTCCCATTTTGGATCACCACATCTATTTATTCCACTTCTTCGCAATCTGGCCATTTAAAATGCCAAGAATGACGCATTAAGCACGTCTATAGAATCATGAAGGCTTATTTAATTGACTGCCTCAACACTTTGTATACAAGCCCTTGGAATCTATCACAGCCTGAAGACGTCGACCAGGCACGCTGTCGATAAGGTCTTTAACAAACGTCATTTCCAATTCATCACAAACATTTGTCGCAATTTTTTAACGTGATCCAATGCGGCCTGAGACTTCTTAATATGCCTCATGTTCGAATCACGTTTGAAGATTTGCTGTGTGAGGCATGACCAGAGGGCCTCAATGAGGTTCAGGTCGGGGCTGTATGGCGGCCATTCCAGAGGAGTCACCCCTAGCTCCTCGAGGCAAATTTTCACGTTTCTGGCCGTGTGAATCGGCGCGTTGTCATGCACAAAGATAGTGTCACTATCGAGCATGGTTAGGAAGGTATTCATCAAGGTGATCACGGTAAATCGCGCTTGTGACGCCGCCTCTCTTCGAGTCGGGGTCACCCAGGAGGACGACAAGAGGACCCTGATTTCCGTAGCGAATTCCACCCCAAAACATAAAGATATACTGGGGTTTCTTTTATTCTGGCTTGTACAAAGTCGAGCGCGGTTGCTTTCAAGCCTAGAATGAGCCCATTCCGCTGCTTGGAACCCGAGTTATTGTAATTCCAAGTTCAAGGTGCAATTCTGACCGGCAGAGCGCCACATCCACTCCTGCGTCTATCAATCGCCTCGCTCAACAGCGCATTCATCTGTATATCGAACGCGACGAAACTGCGCAAGAGGTGCGATTGTCTCCGTAGAAACATGAGGAGCGCGTAAAGCTCTTTGGTGGTAGTGAATGGCTATTGATTTATGTTTGTCTGAAGGGGTCGCAAATCGTGTTGGGTGCCCTCGCCTTTCCCCAATCTTGGGTAGTGAGCCGTTTCTTGATGTCATAAACGAGGCTTGGGAGAATACTCTCGTCATTAGCAATCTTCTTGGCCGATTTGCCTGCTTTTAAGGCTGAATAGACGCGACTCCTAGTGCGTGCCGTCAAATGTTGTTTGAATGGCTTCAAAGGGCGTCGTGACGTAGCCATGGCTGCTCAAAGATGATGGGTTGGTTTTTAGTCGAAGCTAAATTGACGCGTCGCGACGAAAAGTGGAGAGATTTTCGCGTTATTCACTTGGGGCCACTGTACCTATCTACCTACATACCTAGGTACCTAGGTAGGTAGGAAGATTAGGTACATAGGTAGGTACCTCCTGGGCGGAGCCACACGTGACACCGTGCCTCACGACTCCACGACTCACGAGTCACATCATCAAAAAACTGATCGCAGAGACTAATCCGGAACCCTTTCAGAAGCTCACAGATTTCGAAGGTTCCAATGCCTCTCGAAGACTGGTCCAATCGAACCCCCTTCGATCGCTCCCAAGTTCACTTGGTCTTGTACCTTTTGCCCAGCCTTCGGCCGAACCGCCGCGATGCCTCCCTCAAGGACGGAGGGCCCTGCCGAAGCTACACTACGCTCAATCACGACCGTCTAAACCGGACCAGATTGCTTCTCGGAAAGAATTCATCTCGAACAGACAAAGGGGTGAGGACTTTTAACTCGAAGTCCGACGAGGCAACTTCAGCTAGATAGCTCCAACGCTACATACGGTAAGGCCTCTCTACACTCGCCCACGTCGTTGCCAGCGAGCGTCCCGGCGCGACTCTCGAGTCTCGAGAACATATACTTTGCGTTATAGGACGATTGCAGGACTTTCTCTCCTGCCCGCAGAGCGCAGCGTTTCCGGACACTCGGCTGCCCCCATGCACCCTTACGCGCAGGTACAGTCTGTTACGAACCGGTGGCGCTCTCTTCCGCCCTTCCAGTCGCGAAACGCTCTCGAAGAGACTATCGACGCTCTTCGCTCGCTCTCACAGACATTTCGTCCTCGCTCGTTCTCATAGACATCTCACACTCGCGTGCTCAGACAAATAGGATGCACTCCACGTGCTCATCAGAAAAGTATTATGCACTCCGCGTGCCCTCGCAGATATCTCGCACTCGCTTGGTCAGAGAAATATCGTGCACTCCGCGTGCTCTCACGCAGAAAGATTTCGGCTCTCTGGACTATACAGCGCTCCATGATTATCTCTATCTCGTTGATAGGCCGACTGGGCCTGTCATAGGATCAACGCGAACCTCGAAATGCGTTTCGCATGATCCGGAGCGCGATGTCGGACCGCCCGGCTCTACGTGGCACAACCGTTCCGACTGCGCACCACGCCATCTGTCTTTATCTCCTTTGCCGATTCTCGAAGCACTTCGCTAGGTGCTTAAGGCATTGCTGCCTCACGTTTCTTCGCGATCAAGTCGCCGATTCATCTAGTCAACAGTCACCACTCATCCGCGACACCTGGCGCGCGATTACCAGCTTCCTGGGCCTGTACCGCAACGTCAAGAAACACTGCCAAGCCGATACACTTGAAACTACAGACTCGCCTCTTGAATAAAAAGGTTGCGAAGGCTAACGTTCTGGCCGCCAACGCGCGTGCCCTTAGCGCGGTGACCCTTCCTTCGTAGGACCCTGGAGCTTACCAAGTATCTTAATTTTGCTCGGCGAAGATACCAGTTATCGCAGGGTATATAGGCGCATATACAAGCACAAACCAGTGGCCAGACGGCTAGGTTCTTCGATCACGCAACAAGGCGCAGTCTGTCTTGCAGACTCAGGCTTTGCCCTTGCCACAACGGCCGACTAACGCAGTCTAACGCAGTCTGAGATGAGTTCCACCCTCACATTCATGTCACCTTCACATCATTGCCACCGGTCTCATCGCCGTCACCGTCGCCGTCGCCGTCAGAGCTGTACACATCGCTGGCAATTCACCCGGACAACACTACGTCATAGACTCTTCTCTGAACGTTCTACCTCCACCGGACTTTGCCACCCGGACTCTATCCTAAATGCGAAAGACGTACACGGCCGCCGCCAAATCATCGATGCGTTCTGTGCTTACCACAACAGGGCTCCTCGCCGACCGCCTTTCATTTTCTGTGCAGTTGGATCGATACCCCCGCCTTCGGCAGGTACAGCATGTTCATCCACAACCAGGAGCAAGTCCAGCACATCGCGCCTGGCGCATATGCGATGACGCTGCGGTCAGTACGTGTAGGACTAAGACTTTCCCGCACCAATTCCGACGACGAATATATGGAACGATGGCTGGCCGGCTTGCATAATCGTTCTCTGCAACAGCGCTCAACGTCCAAAGAAACGTACTCGCATGGTCCAGGACCTGTTCTTCCAACTCCTCGGCCCTCCCGCTGTAGCGGACGAAACGCCGTCGGACGTTATTCGCGGTTTCTCGCTCACAGGGGAGTCCACGCTCTCTGCCATCCCAAGTTCCCGACTTCCGAGACTGACCATCGGGGTCCCAATCTTTCGCCCCATAACTTCTCCGGCAGGCCTGCATGCGGCTCACGCCTCCCCAATAAAGAGCCTTTTTACACATGAGAAGAGAAACCTCTCAAGGTTCTCACTTACTACATAATGATGGTCTTGAACTGGCCAACAATGACGGTGAGGCTTACGAGAAATAATGATGTCATCATCGCTGTTGGAAAAGTGATGGGTTGATATGGACGTCGGATAAAGGTACGACGAGACGAAAAGTACACTGTAAGTTCATACACATGTGGCTTGTTTTCCCCGAGTACACACCGCACCATGAGCCTGTCATAAATGCCACGTAGGTTTGCTTTATATCTTCTTTACATTATACATATGTAGATAGTCCTTCGCTCCCACCCTTGTGCCACCGCAATCTCCGACTTGTTGCGGACAAAAACTATCCCTGACACACAAACACTGCTGCGCATTGTTTCGTTACATAACCAATGGTCAGTAGGTCTGATGAGGGCTCCCAACCTATAGAGAAATCTCTTCCTTCCTTCTGCGTATCGCCAATCTCGCAGTAGGATTCGCGTTCATATTCAAGCCGAACTTTCTCGGCTCAATGTCCGTTCCTGGAACCAATTTAAAGTCATACTTCAATAAAATATGACAGAGCACAAGTTTTATTTCTTCAGAAGCAAAGAACCTTCCAGGACACGCATGAAGGCCATAACCGAATCCCATGTGGTCCGGAGTCACGCTCACAAGCTGGGCTACATTCTCTTTTCCTGGGACCTGACGCAAATTGTAGAATCGGTACCCATCAAATTTGTCTGGCTGCTCGTAAGATTCAGCGTCCCATTGCTTGTGAGCAGAAACTAGGGTCAGCATATTCTTAGGCAGAACTGTACCGTCTGCTAACTTGATGTTTTCTGTAGTCATCCTGCGCATGCTTGCTAAAGAGTGTCAGTACGGATCGCTCGGCTATCAAAGATGTGTCAGACACCTGTCACCGAGACATACCAATTGCAATAGGCTTCAACCTTTGACTTTCTTTCAAAACGCTGTCCATGAGCTTTAGCTGGTACAGCGAGTGCTTTGACCACCCCGCAACTCCAAGGACAGATATTATTTCTTTCCGCAGGGGCTCGACAAGCTCAGGATTGCATGCGATATCAATCATCACCTGTGTGAAGAAGTCCGTGGTGCTATGAAGAGCCGCCACGGATAGGGAAAGTTGAGCACAGGCTGGGTCGTAAGTCACCTTCTTATCCTGGGCTGTTTGCTCCAACCAATCAATTGCGTCATTGCACTCGAAACGTTCACCTCTGCGGGCTGCGTCGTTTCGTTCAACTCGTCTTTTCTCAAGGAGAGGATGGATGAGATTTCGTGCATCTCGAACCAGGTCGCGTGCAGCAGTACAGTTTGGTAAAAACCATTGGACCAAAGGTCTCAGCCAAGCTGGCCATAGCCGAAGCTCTTCCACCGCCTTGAAGGCGACGACGGCATATGTGGTCGTGATCCGTAGCCACTGTGGGTTTCGGCACATCTCGATTCCCAAGAAAACGCGTGACGTGACACGTGCCATGAGCTGCAAATTCGCATCTTTCGCAACAATCTCGTGCCAATCTGATTGAATCAAAGTTAGCTCAACATGGACCCTGCTGTAATTGCGGAGAACAACAGACTCTCACCTGCATTGTTGGTGTAGATGCTGTCTAGCACAGAGCTACACTCGTCTGAGACTGGTTCCGTCACCAGTTTTAACTGGTGTGTGAGCTGATTACGGGCCACGAGTTTCATTATGTGACTTTCGGTTGTTCCTTCTCTGAACCCCTCAAAACCGGGCAGATGAGCATAAAACCACTGCCATTTATTAGTGACCACTGACCAGCTGGCAGCCTATGTAAACCACGTGGTTTTCGTTGTCCGTACCTTGAAAGCCGCCTTCGTAAAACTAAGATGGTCATGGTTGCGAATCTCATAAGCGTATTTTGGTGGAAGAATTAAAATCTCCCCAACGTCACCAATGATCCGGAACGGAAATCCGGGGGCCAGAGCGAGTCCCTTAGCAATGAGTTGCCGGGCGCCGAGCACGAATTCTTTTTTTGCGCGGACGTTGCTGAGCTCTCCAAATTTCCTCTCGTTAACAAGGGGGAAAGGTTGCGGCTTGAGCCATTGAAAGCAACAGAGAAGGGCGAGAATCGTCACCGCCACCAAAGTCAAGGCATATTTGAGATCCAATGAGCCGTATACCTGAGGTAAGCCCATTTTATATACTATCGAAAGGCCTGTTCAGTCTGGACAGATGATCTTTGACTTAGAAAGTGAACATTGAACTCCAAGGAAGTGTTGAAACTTGAACAGAACAGAACTTAGAAGAGTTGAAAAGATAAAGACGAGTCTCCGATTCTAATTTCTACAGTCCACTCAATAGGACAACGAGTCGGACAAGGCAAACCAGCCTTCTTCTACCTCACATCAATGCCAAGTTGTGAGGCGTTTTCCGCAGGCTAGAACCTCCAGCATCCACACCTATAAGACACACCTCATGATTCATTGCATGCAGGAAGATATCATCGACATCAACTACTGCTTGCAAGTTGCCCGTCGCCAACTAGCCGGGGCATAAGGTTTGAGAACAGAGGAGAACATAGGTACTCCTTAGTAAAGCTCCAACATCTCACACGATCGAGTCATCGACATATGACACGTTATCGCTTTATTACGGACTGCATTCTACTCAGACTGTTATAATCCGCATGGAGGTAGGAAGGAGGCCGGATTGCTATCCTGGAATCAGCTGGATCGATTCATGCTAACAGTCGTACTATACCTAGATCATATAATCCTACGGAATCGGGTATCTTGATTGTCGTACTATACCTAAATCATGTAATCCTACAGAATCGGGTATCTTGATTGTCGTACTATACCTAGATCATATAATCCTACGGAATCGGGTACATTGATTCTTCTGAGCGGATATCATGGTCTGCGCTTTGCCCAGTCCTCTGAAATAGGTCTCAGTTGTACAGGACTCACGCGGGAACTTGTATAATGCGGACTCTTTTGTCGTCTTGACTCCGTAGGGCGCAACGGAAGTTAACCGGGCACATACACTTGTGGAAAGTTGAAACACTTGCCCCCTTTGGACATTTTCGCAGAGGAATCATCGACTGCTGCGGTCATGACTCAAAACAAACGCAGCGCACCCTAGCCGATGCCCCATTACAGCAACATCGACATCCAGACTATCTGTGACCGCATAATCATATGAGCTATTGTTTTATTTGAAGCATTCAGGCCTCAGCAGGAAGCAGAGGAGAGAGCATTGCAATTTGCAGCTTTCAGACATGTTAGTCTGAGATCCATGTACATATATGTAATGTACTTGGAGGGGAAACGGAGCCCTCCAGTCTCCAGAGAACCTTTGGAAAGCCAAAGCTGATTATTGTGTAATGATATGAGGATTTCTCCCGATCCAAGCCCCAGATCATTGGCTTTTGTCACATCAGATCACCAAGACGGCGGCGCAGACACCGTCACACCCGCGATTGGCTCTTGGAGACAGGCCATCTGCATCACAGGCTACAGCAGGTAGGTACGACGCATCGCCTCAATATTTTCACGAGCAAAATAAGAATGTGGGTGATGTACGGAGTAGGCCGATACTGATGAGGAAATAGGAAATCCTGACACTACGGACATGTTACGGTATATTCGCACTTTTATACATATGGGTATTGAGGTACATACCTAGGTACCTAGGTACATATTGGAGTTCTGCGACATCCCTTCCCGGCAGTCCGTCTGATCTCATCGTGCGTGGGCCCAGAATGCTGGTTGTACCGTGGGTACGGTAGTTGCTTGACTCGCTTCATCTTGCATGACTTCCACACCACCCAGCCGCCGGTTACCGCAGGTTACCAACGGTAGATGGAAACGGTACAGGGGACAACCCATCCACCGGTACCGTGTACGAGGACGAACGGGCAACTTCCGTGTCATGATCGAAGTTCTACTGTACTACCCCTGCCTGGCCGTTTCAGGATCGAAATTCGATTGGCTAAGCATCCGCCGGCAGATATTATCGCAGGTTACAGAGGACACTCATCCACAGTCTCAGACTCTCCAGCCAGCAGTACGGCACGAGCCTGGTATGAGGCATGAATTCAATGATGGAAGCTCTACTGTACCCTTGCCTGGCCGTTTCAGGATCGAGATTCGATTGGCTAAGCATCCCCAAGCAAAATTGGCTGTGCCAACCGCTGGCAGATTAATGGCCTCTTTCTCGATTGTACCTACTACCTAGAACAGCACGAAGAAACAGGCTTACAGGTAACAGGGTCGGTTCATTATGGGGCAGGCCATTATACTACATCAATTCTTCACGCGACGACATGTTTTGTTCAAATGTTCATACTCACATCACCCAACAGTCTCAATTTCAGATAGGTATGGAGTCAACTCGAGCTATGTTCGCCATTCCGTCTACGTTGCGTGGGTGTCAGTTTCTCCAATCGTTTCACAGCTTGTATTCTGCCTCTCACAATGTCGTTTGCATCATACTTTTTGGCCTCATTGTTCACTATCTTGTCGAGTTTGCAATATCTCGTCGTACTCGAGTCAAGGTTCCTGTTCTGGGCTACCGATGCATACTAGAGCCAACTTGGTTCGTGAGGTTGCGATTCGTCTGGACTGGCGGTTCCATCGTTCGTGATGGCTACGAGAGAGTAAGCTAGATTCTCCGAGAAACCTTCTCACGACGAAGCAGGTCGAAGCTAAATTTTGCCTAGTTTAGATCATCAATTTTCCAAATTCGGAAACTCGGGACCGACATTGTCATCATTCCCCCCCACTACATCGATGAGGTTCGAAAGTTGTCTAAAGATAAGACACGATCGGTCGAGCCCTTTATCGAGGATTTTGCAGGAAAATACACTCATGGCATGCCGTTTCTCCAAAGCGATCTGCAAAACATCGTCATTCAGAAAAAGTTGACGCCGAGGTTGGCGGAGTTGACAAGAGTTATGCAAGAAGAGTTCGATCTCGCGCTTTCCTTGGAAATGCCCACTATGACTGGTTTGTATTCACATCTTTCTTATCTGTGACTCTGTCCAACCGGGGATTTATCTGACCTTCTATCAGAACATGAATGGATTGAAGTTGATATCGCCTCACTTTTCACGAACCTCATTTCTCGCATCTCAGCCAGAGTTTTTCTTGGCCCTGATCACTGTCATGATGAGGAATGGCTATCAACTACAACAGAGTATAGTAAAAACTTGTTCATTACGGGCTTCATCTTACGCGTGATTCCTCACATCCTCCGCCCCTTCATTGCGCCGTTGTTACCTTCATACAGACAACTGCTTCGCAATGTGTCCTCCGCGAGACGAATAATTTCCAGCATTTTGCGTGAGAGGGAAACGCAGGTCAGGAACAATTCAGATCAGGACATTCTGCAGTTCATGATGGAACACGCCACTGGGAGGGAAAGAACGCCCGAAAATCTGGCGCAACGAATGTTGATACTGAGTTTGGCCTCAATACATACGACGGCTCTAACAATGACACACGCGATTTATGATTTGTGTGCTCATCCAGAATATTTTGAGCCTTTGAGGCAAGAAATGACCACTGCTCTTGCCGAAGGTGGCTGGCAGAAGACGACATTAAACAGACTCTACAAACTTGACAGCTTTCTCAAGGAGTCACAGCGCATAAGCCCTACTTTTCTTCGTGGGTGCCCTCTAGATCCGTGGCACTTCTGATCATCTACTGACAGCAACGCAGTGACTTTCAATCGTGTGTTTCACGAGCCAATCAACCTTTCAGACGGCACACACTTTCCGCCAGGAACTCGGGTTGCGGTGCCTGCTCATGCCATGTTGCAAGATCCTCTTCACGTTCCAGGCCAATCTCCACCTGCTGAATTTGACGCATTTAGATATTCAGCGCTTCGCGAGGAATCTGATGCCATATCCAAGTATAACTTCTCCATGACGGATTCTAGCAACATGGCGTTTGGTTATGGGAAGTACGCGTGCCCTGGAAGATTTTACGCTGCGAATGAGATAAAGATAGTATTGACAAACCTGCTCTTGCGATACGACTTCAAGTTTTGCGATGGGCAAGGGAGGCCGAGGAACATCACAATTGATAGCGACATGTTTCCGGATCCTAGAGCTCGACTATGTGTTAGAAAACGCTCGCCAGACAACTGAAGGGTCGGGCTTATGGTCGCTCTTACTTAGTCTTCAAGAGCATGCCGTTGGATTCGGTTTGTAAACATGCCTCGAAACTAGACAATCAGACATTGCGAATTTGTAATTGAGGTATGCCGTACAGTACTAAGTGGCAAGCGCCTTCAAAATAGACGGTAGACCTGCGCATGTGTGTTTGGAAATCCTAAAAAGCCCCAACTCAAGTGAGCCGTTGCTGCCGTTGGAACTTGGCGCCAAGCGGCCAGGCTGAATTCGCTTACCTCCAATATGTACCTAGGTATCGAGCTAGATACACAAATACTCAAACAGGTGTCCTTTTTAAAATGTTACAGTGACACCCACGAGTATGTACTATGTAGTAGTGCACTGTACGGCGGTACGCCCCATGGCTGAACAGTGAATTCACTGTTCACATGACTGAGACTGTAAACAGTGAGGAGAGTCTGGGTAATACGTACAGATTATTATGTAATCGTACATCCATTGCATAAAAGGTGAGTGGCATGTTCGCCTTATGCCGCAGTTGTCTTTCTACGTTTGACCGTATACTTATTACTACAGCCATGGAAGAATCAGCTTTCGTCATGACGTTATCCAGATGGACAGCTTTCTGGGGTATTGGAAGTTGGACCGACTTGAGGACTCACCAGACCACAGTCTCATGGACTCCTCTCTGCATAACTTTGCTCTTCTTAGGAATTACAGTATCTTACCTCTTCGTGTCAAGACCTTCTAATCAGCCTCCGCTCGCTAATCCGCCCAAAACAATTTTCTCCCGCCTCAGTACAAAGGTACGCTCGCGGCTCTTCATACCTACTGAGCAGAACGATGACTCATTCAATTTTAGGTGGATTTCGTCGATTCTAGCAGAGATATTTTGTCCGATGCCAGAAGACGGTTTCCTCAGCAGCCCTTTCGTTTGAGAACAGACTGGGGAAATGTACTGGTTCTCCCTCCAACATTCGCAGACGAGCTTCGCAACGATTCCAGATTGAGCTTTGGGGAAGCCGCAATGCAGGTTCGTCAAGCAGTTCTATATACTGTCATACTTATAAAGCGTCGAAGCGACCAACTAAATGAAATCCTTGATCAGGATAATCATTCCGGGGTTCCAGGATTCGAAACAGTTCAGGTAGTTGGTCGCGATGACCAACTCATCCAGAGAGTAGCCCGTAAACAACTGACCAAGCATCTTGGTGAGTTTGGCGCCTCCTGCCTGAAGGCTGAACATCTACAGAGTTAAGTGACTAATTTCATCACATTAAAAGGTAGTGTAATTGAGCCTCTTTCAAGAGAAACTACTCTGGCTGTATCCTTGAACTTTGGAGAATCAGCGGGTATGTTGTCCATGTCTCCGAGTCTCGTTCGAGGCTTTTTGCATAATCACTGAAGTGGTGAACACAGAATGGCGAAGAATGTGCCTGAAGCCAGCCATCATGGATATTATCGCCCGAATCTCCAGCAAGATATTTCTCGGCGACCAGTTGTGTCGCAACGAGGAATGGCTCCGAATCACCAAGAACTACACTACCTGCTTCTCCACAGCGGCCACAAAGCTACGCATGTTTCCCCATCATCTTCGTATCATCGCGCACTGGTTTCTACCGGAGTGTAGGAAACTCCGCCAGGAACGTGATAATGCGAGAAGAATTATCATGCCGCTGATTGAACGTCGTCGCGAACTGAGAAAGAGCGAAATCGCGGCTGGAAAACCGCCCACGTACCATAACGATGCTATGGACTGGGCAGAGCAAGAGGCTTCCGCCGCCGGCACAACCTTCGATCCCGTGATTTTCCAGCTTACTTTATCATTGCTTGCGATACACACCACATTCGACTTGCTCCAACAAACTATGATTGAGCTTGGACAGAGACCAGAGTTTCTGCCGGCCTTGAGAGATGAGATTCAGCAAAGTCTACTGAAAGATGGATGGAAAAAGACTTCGATTTTCAATATGAAGCTGCTTGATAGCGCCATAAAAGAGGCCCAACGACTGAAGCCGTCGAGTATATGTCCGTTCGTCACCTGTTGTTCAAATTCAGGAACGAGGATCGTATCATAACTTAAACTGACTAACTAACTACACCTGTCTCAATCACAGTGACGATGAGACGCTACGTCCTAGAAGACTTGCAGCTCTCAAATGGCTTGATTGTCAAGAGAGGCACACGCTTAAATGTCGACAACCAACGGCTGGTTGACCCAAGCATCTACGATCTCCCAGACATTTACGACCCTTATCGATTCTACAACATGCGTTCAAAGCCTGGTCAAGATCACATTGCACAACTTGTTTCCACAAGCCCTGATCACCTTGGTTTTGGCCACGGCGAGCACTCTTGCCCTGGCCGCTTCTTTGCAGCCAACGAGGTCAAAGTAGCCCTGTGCCAAATTTTGATCAAGTATGACTGGAAACTAGCGCCATTTACAAACACCGATCCGGAAACGAAGGGCATGATCTCCAAGGCTAGCCCGGCAACTGAGATATTAATTCGCCGTCGCCAGTCCATGGATGTTGATCTTGACTCGGTCTAATATTTGTCAAGCCGCATGTTTCTTGTCAGATACAGAGTACATTCGTCACAATATCTGCTGATCTCGATAAGTTGATACTAAGATGTTACCCCGACAGGGTTTCTAATTAGGTAGCACTGAGCTAGCTTCACTGTTCACATGGAGACTCATGGACGGGAACTTGGAAGAGAACATCATAAATACTAGCCCAGTAACTACACACTGATATATTAAATCATTGATCCCTCGTCGTGACTCGTCTTCCAGTGGAGTTTATCTTCAGACTTGGCTCGGTCTAATATATGCGAGACCGCGATCCGCATGTTCTAGAACGGTCACAATACCGACTTTGCTAGTAATACTGAAGGTGTACCCCCGGCAGGCCTCGGCACTTTCACATCGTCACACGTAAACAGGAAGAGAATCTGAGAAGAACGCAAACTTGCAAGGACTATCCCAGCAACTGATATAGATTCATCGTGATTCGTCGTCGTTAAGTGGAGGTTAATACTAATTCATTTTAATTTTATAATCCTTGAATACATGGGTCAATGATCGCGATTCGCAATACTGATATAGATTCTAAGCTCATCCTGACCTGTAACTCGGCCGAAGGCAGGCCGGCGGGCCAGTGGCTGCAACCCGGGACTCAATATCGCTTACTCTGTGTGACAAGGGCCAATGATCTGGGGCTTGGAACGAGAGAAAGCTTCCAATAATAAACACGATAACCGGCTTTGGCTCCCCAAAGGATCTCTCGAGGGCTCCCTTGGGCCTTTCCCGGGTCCCCTCCGAGCCTTGAGAGGCCTGATCTACATCTAATATAGATGGATCTCAGACTAACATGTCTGAGGGCTGCAGTATCCTTGTTACGGATATAGATCGCCCTCCTGCCACACACACTCTTCTCTTTCCTCTTTACTTCTCATAGCTGAATGGCTCCTGGCTTGGTTCCTCGGTGTGCCGGGTGCGCGGGGGATCGAGACGGGAGCCATTCAGCTATTAGCTTAACAGAGATAGATAATATTGAGTGCCTGTTTGAACTCCCGTTCACAGCCTTCCGTGACATTGAAAGTTCTCCCCTCTGATTGCTGCTGAATACTCCGATCGAGAGATAATAGCTCATATGTGCAGAGATAGTCTTGATGTATGACAGTAGTCGGAGTTCCTGTCACCTGTGTCCACACCTGTGACAACTCTGAATAGTCTTGTGTGACAAGGGCCAACGGCCCAACAATATGGGGATTGGAACGGGATAAATGCTCTATTCACAAGTTCACAACGCAACGGTTGGCCTTGGCTCTCAAAAGGAGTTCTGGAGGACTCTGTCCTCCCCTGAGCCTTGAGAGCCCGACTCTACCATCTATACATGACAGTAACATGGGACTCAGACTAACTTGTCTGGGTCTCTCCAACTTTGTCTCTCTTCTACTTTCTTCTGAATGCTTCGAGTTAGCAAACGGCTCGGAATTGAGGCTTTGAGCTCCGTACGGCGTAACGCGGTTCGGAGGTGAGCCGTGCCGCTCGTGAAATGCGAATAACCTCTATGACGTATGCGGAATGTCCACAGTGGTCCGTAGAGCAAGTGTGTATACTGTCTACACGTGTACGGTGTGACATCGTGACCATGGCGTTGTGACTCGTGAGTCGTGAGACTGTAGACTGGTACCTAGGTACAACCTGACGCAGGTTTTACCCTGTGAGTGCGAGAATAGAGTTCAGCAGGGGGCGGAATCCTACCCATGGAGTGAAATTCGCCGACAGGGCGGATGAACCTTGTTTTTAGTGTTCTGACCTCTTGGTCGGGTCGACACTGGACAGGGATAGGTATCCGATCCTCACAGTGAGCACCCATGTGAAGACGTGTGTCACGGGCAGACTCGTACGTTTTTTTCTCACAGGTCACTGCAGTATCTTTGATGAGATCGCCAACGGAATCCAGAAGCTGATGATTCAAAACACAGTATGCAATGAAACATTGGTTTTGCACTGCCAAGGGTGCCTCCGACCGAGGTTGCATTCACAGCTGGCAATCATTGAGGTATTACTCCGTAAAGCTGAACTACAAGGTCATATTGATACCCAGTCGGCTGCTACCGTAAGACAATTGGAATGAGAACAGGGGGATGGAAAGTACCTAGCAAAGGAGCAGATGACTGGACTTAGAGGCCATGTCTCGTGCAAGGTTTTGATGACTTGTGAGTCGTGACAGCATTAACGGGATCATCATAATGCGAAACGGAGAAAAAAGCGCATTCTCCAGTTCCAACTCTGACGATGCCTTCAAACTGAACGGCGAAATGATCCACGTAGGACTGAGTGGCGGGTCCACCTGCCGCCTGCGAGTTGATATGAAAGGTACAAAGAAGCGTTTACGCCGGACACAGTTGAGTCTTGACCTGCAAAGAAAATCCGAAGACTTCACTTTGAGAATACTGTTTCCGCCATGTCGAGGTGCGTTTATAGGTTATTTTTGCGAGTCTGTGTGTTCCGTCTAACATTTTGGATAGCAATTCATCTGCACCCTTCGAGGCGCAACTTGTCGCAATGGCATCAAATGATGACGACTTGACCGCATGGGCAAAAGCTCTGACGACCAGAGCTTTCTCAAGCTACCACAACTACTATGGTCTCTGCACAGCAAGTTGTCAGGTTTACGATACAGCTTGGGTAGCGATGATTAGCAAAACAGAAGACGATGTGAAAAAATGGCTCTTTCCAGAATGCTTCTACTACCTACTCAAGACTCAATCTCCGGACGGAAGTTGGGGTCGCCTTGGAACAACGCAAACTGCTGGCATCTTAGATACATCCGCAGCCCTACTAGCTCTTTTACGTCATGCGAAGGAGCCCCTTCAACTGATGGCAATTTCTCCAAACGACATCAGCCAGCGCATCGAGCGAGGCTTTGCCTCCCTTCAGCTACAGTTGAGCCAGTGGGATGACGTCGAAAAGAGCAATCACATTGGCGTCGAGCTGATTGTGCCCGCCTTGTTTTCCTATCTTCAGAGAGAGTCAGAGAATGACTCACTTGTCCTTGATTTTCCATGTAAGATGACTTTGGAATGCATGCACAAGGAAAAGATGTCTCAGTTCAACTTGAGTACTTTGTACGCGCAACGCCCGTCGTCAGCTCTACATTCTCTGGAGGCATTTCTCGGAAAACTCGACTTTGATCGCGTATCCCACCACATGTATCATGGCTCGATGATGGCATCCCCTTCGTCGACCGCTGCTTATCTGATAGGAGCATCGCAATGGAGTGACGAGGCTGAATCATATCTGAGGCACATCGTCAGCAATGGAGCTGGCCATGGTGATGGTGGGATACCTGGAACATATCCCACAACCCACTTTGAATGTAGTTGGGTAAGTAATCTCACCTTTCTTTTCCCGTTCAGACCTGAACTAATGCAACCGAGCAGATTCTGGCTACACTGCTCCAGGCGGGGTTTCATCACGATGATATTGAATGCGAGGGCTTTCAAGGTCTCGTTGGCGTCCTCCGCGCTTCACTTGAAGATGAAGGGGGTATCATAGGCTTCGGTTAGTACCACTGACCTTGAACCTTCATGCGTAAGCGGGTTCGCTGACATAGGTCCAGCACCACACACGGCCGACGTTGACGACACTGCCAAAGCTCTACTGGCGCTGAAGCTTTCTGGTCAAAATGTCAGCCCAGACACTATGATTAAGGTCTTTGAGAGAAAAGACCACTTCACAACATTTTGTACTGAGAGAGATCCCAGTCTGACCTCGAACCTACACGTCTTGCTTTGCCTTCTGCATCAACCGGCTGTATCTCGATACAGTTCTCAGATTGTCAAAACTACTCGATTTATATGTCAAACGTGGTGGCACAATGATTATCGTGTGAAGGACAAATGGGTGAGTCTCCCTCAAAAAGTTCATGGCCACACTGCTCGGGAGTGGGAGTCGGCTAACGCAAGTAGAATCTGAGTCACCTTTATCCGTCTATGCTATTGGCGGAGGCTTTGACCAAACTCATACTTGTTCTCGACAGCGGTGAGCTTCTCGAGGATATCGATTTCGATCTTCGATGTAGATTGAGTGTTTCGCTGTTCCAGGCGTGTCTTCGTATCATGCTGGATCAAAGCGAGGACGGTTCCTGGGACGGATCCCAGGAGCAGACCTGCTATGCCATTTTGGCTCTTTCTCACGCACGTCATGTCTCTTTCTTTGACGACTTACGACACGAGATACAGGCTTGTATGAATAGAGGAGTCGCCTGGCTAAGGCTCAGATCGTCCATGCTTCAGCCAGGGGACCTACCTTGGACTTCCAAGACAGCCTACAACGTGGCATTCGTGGCCGAAGTATATAAAGTCGCAGCTCTCAAGGCAGCTCATTGCAAAACATCATCAAAGGGTGATATTGGTCACAGCCTGCCATTTGCAAGCAGCTTGGGTGAACTGGAAGGCTACTTGCGTCTCGTGCGCCAGACAGCTCTTTTCGCTCCTCTTGAGGAGTGGCAAGTCCGAGCGTCATTGATTGAGTCTTCATTCTTTGTCCCGCTTTTGCAAGCCCAAAGACTTCAAATTTACCCAAGAGAAGGGTCAGGCATAGGAGAAGACAAATATCTCAGCATCATTCCTTTCACTTGGGTCGGGTGCAACAATCGAAACCGAACCTTTGCATCCGCGTCCTGGATGTATGATATGATGATGCTCTCCCTACTTGGCTATCAGACAGATGAGTTCATCGAGGCGGTCGCAGGTCCTGCATTCGGCAAGAGCAAGAGGCTACACAGTGTCATCGACCAAGTTTTCAACGGCCTCGATAACAAAGGTCTTTCACTTACGAGAAATGGAAATACGGAATGCGATACTCCAAATGCCTTGGAAAATATTAGCAACCAAATTCAGAACACTCATGACTCAGACAGCAATTCACCTGCGATCGAATGTGTAGAGGCATCGCTCACAAAGTTCGTCAAGTATGTAACGAATCATGAATCTGTTTGCAGATCGAGCAGCTGGGATCGTGAGCAGCTGGTTCAGGAGTGCAGAACATTTCTCCATGCGCATGCGACCCAGCTGGAGGACAACGCCCGTTTCGCTAGCCAGAAAACCGGCGATATCCTCGACTCACCGGCGCAAACATATTACAATTGGGTTCGCACGACCGGCGGAAACCACGTGGCATGTGCGTATTCCCTGGCCTTTTCCAACTGCCTGGTATCTGCCAACATTGGCCATGGAAAGGAGGTCTATCCTACAGTCGTACAGAAATACCTTTCCAATGCGATCGCACGCCATTTGACGACCATGTGTCGCATTTACAACGACTTCGGCTCGATTTCACGAGACTCTGATGAGCGCAATGTCAATTCGATACACTTTCCCGAGTTTTCTGACTGTGTAGGACAAGAGGGGAGGAAGAAATGTCTTGCTCAGCTGGGCGAGTACGAAAGCGCTTGCTTGAACCTGGCATTGCACGAGCTTAGCCAGGAGATTAGTAGGCGTCAGACACCGTCGAGAATCGATTTTGACTCAAGGAATTTCAGTATCTTGAGACTTTTCTGCGATGTCACGGATCTCTATGACCAGTTGTATGTCATCAGGGATTTGTCTAGCGCCATTAAGGTAAAGGGAGGTTCATGAGGGCCACGTTTATGCTCTCTTAGCTCTGGAGAAGAAATTAGCTCCACCGTTTATAGTAATGACAGGTAGTTGAGTCGAGTTGAATACAGTCAGGTGATGGTTCATTTCTTTCGAGACCCTACTTGGTATCGCCGTTGTCCGTGAGACAGCTTCACATTCTCGTTTGTTCCTCCATGACACCTTTGTGACGCGCAGGGCGGGCATAGTCCTGCCGTCTGGTGAACAGTCGATCGAGTTATTGTCCTTCCTTCAGATAAATCCTGCAACAGTTCCTGCAGGGGGGATTTATCTGTTGGTCGTTGTCCTTCTTCCCGTTCCTCACAATTTTACTGGGCGTGAATCGGGCGCGTCAGAACAGGTAGACTGGGTGATTGCCGGGTGGACGCGGAACTTGGAAGGGGAAGTATGAACAGCCCATGTGGAAGTGCGATTGACGTCGCCCACAAGATTGTACGGCGGGATACGTGTATATAATACGTGTATCCCGATTGAAAGAAAAACTGCAACTTACTCCAGTGTATCGAGACAAGTTAGGTAAATTAGGTAGCTCGACGACCTCGACGAGTCGACATGCAGGTTTGTATCGGTGAGTCGCGGCGTCCAAATCGGGTTAAGCGTTGAGGCAGTTGGCAGCATCCTTGGACCTTGAGGCGTTTTTCCAAATACGGCACCTCTTTCGATTATGTACAATTGAGCATTGATCGCTATCGCTTTGATTGCGTGATTCATCATTCTACATACATTTTCAATGTCAGAAACGCAATGGTCATTTGCCATCCCTGTCAGACAAGCGGTAACTCCCACAGTTCTCGGAGTTTTCCATCGTTTTCCGCGACAAACATGATGCGACGTAACGTGTTGGTGCGAGCACACTGAGCGCGAAGACCCAACAGTGGCTAGGTACCTAGCCTCTAGGTACCTAACGCAGTGCTTCGCATCGCACCTGCATGATGACGGACATCAAAGGGTTTTTTAAAATTAAGCATGGAACATAAATAAGTAGGAACGGGGCCCCAGGTGCAGGAAGTTTCCTTCTTCCTTTTCCTCCTCGTGATCAAGAATCTCATGACCTACCAATCCGTCCAAGACCAGTACTTCTCACAAGCCTTGACGTCACCTTTTCGTTTTACTGCCTGACCTGATACATAGACATCTCAATGTCAACAATTCACGACGTTCTAGCACGACCAAGCCCGGAACCAGACTTGGGCTGGGCATCTCGCGACCCTAACGTCTACAGCGAAAGTTGGATACCTGTGTCAGAATGGAGGCCATGGGTCGACTTTACACACCAAAACCTGACGTCGATGTACGCGCAGGTACTGAATACATGCTGGAGCGGAGGAGATCCCCAGTCAATCAGCATATCAGGTAGAGGTGATCTGCTAGTCCCAGATGAGCGGAGCTTGAACATTTTCGTGGCCAGGTACCTGTGGCCATTCGTGAACGGGGCGCTTGAACGAGCTGCTTCCATCATCAACTTGGGTCAAGAACCGTTAGGCCTAGGGCTTGGAAGCTTTGGTCAAAATATTGCGTCGCCAGACTGGGGCTTGTTCTCGATGCCAACCCCCATGCCACAAGGGATGTTGGACATCCTGTTACCCGGACTCACCAAGCTCTCGACCACATGGTACCCCGAGATGTGCTTGTCAGAGCACCAAAGCGTCAGAAGCGAGTGGGCCTTACCTTTATCGCAAGTTAGCACATGCGCAGCGCTGAGCGATTGCCGGTATGGATTCCTGATTACTGATGAAGCTCTTGTTGTTCTGCGCTTTACCAAGAAGCGCCTTGACGCATGTGGCACCCAGTCTGGTGACGACAATAATCCTACAGGCGCTGTCAACGTGGAACTCCTGCCGCCTGAATATGCAGTGATACCTATGTCCGCTAGTGGAAAAGAAAATCTCACCGTCAAACTCGCGGTGTTTTGCTTGTGCCTCATGGCCTCTGGTGGACATCACAAGCTCGACTACGGGTATCCTCCTCTGCGGTAGCTTATTAACAACACATCGAATCTCGCTGCAATAGATAGTCGCCCAAAAATGCCGTTCTCTACGAAAGCCAAGAGTGAAAGCCGGAGAAAGTCGAGTGGGAAGCGAGCTCAGGTCATGCAGCCAGCTGGAATGGCCAAACGGCACCAGCGCGGAGCCCATCGAAGCCATAGTCATCAGATCACAAAGGACAGTCGCAAACCGGACAGAGGATCAGAGGGGCTACTTCGTCTCGAACAGAATGTCAGGCCTAACCGACTGAAGTTGGCGTGAGAAGCGAGATGGAAAACTGTGCTTTGGTGGTTGAAGGAAAACACATGCTTAATTGTCGAGTGGGTGGGTATCACATGGGATAAACCATTCTTACTATAGCAATGTCTATCAAAGGTTTAGTCGTTGGGAACGAGCTGGGTGCAAGTGTTGGTCCTCGGATGGACTTGTTTTTATGAATGTCAAGTTATCCGGCTACGGTGACAACGGCAGCGATTGAATCGCCAGACTCACGATCTGATTTATTTGAATGCTTCCAGAATTTCATCAGTCTCGCAAGGTATGAGCGGCGGATTGACTTGCACAGTGTGAGTAGAGACGGAATACCGGACATGTTGAATCGTTGATCGAGTCAAACGAAAGAAAGCACTTCGCGATAGAGATCTGTCGCCATGAGACCCCTGCAACGAGGAAGCTACGTTGGTATTTGCCTTGAGATTAGAGGACCAGGTTTACTAACCTCAGCGAGCCGAAGGCTTTGCATGATCCACTCGCATTGGGCAACGGTCGCACGAACTTGTCGGGAACAAGGCACAATCGCACGGTGTGTGACTGCTACCTGAGCCAACGTAGGTCCCGGTCGACTCTGTGATTCTGCCACTACCTGGAGTAGTTCTCAAGCTCATTCTGACGTGTCGCGTTGGTGTATCAGGACTGAGTGAGAAATGTTTGCCATCTATCCATAATCAGACTATGAGCCTTAAGACCGTCTATGGGGTTCGATCCGACGAAGCATGGCCGGCGAGTCTTCGAAGGTTGAACTTGTTCTTAGCTCAAGACGATAGGGTTGATGGACAAGAAATGGGCCTATATTTTTGAGGCTGTCGAATCTGGATCATATAGCCAAACGTCTATAATCTATTCGAGATTTCAGTTTCCGTCGTCCGAGAAGCAACCCGTTCAACGTTGAGAAGAAATGAACCAACTTCTTTTTAAGACGATGACCAGCCAGAGCTCCGTACGAGTTTCTCTGGCTTCTACGGCTACCACAAGGGTATTGCAAGAAGATCTCAACATCACGTTGAAGTTTGAACGGCGTGGTTCACTTTGCAGCTTGCCACGGCCACCACAATCATTTACCAACATGCGCGCCAACCCGTCACCCGAGGCCGTCATATTAAACGTCACGCGAAGGAAAAGAAAATGCCGAGACTCGAGAGGCAACTGACTTCCTTCCTCTTGTTACTCACTGCTTAATATCTGACATATGAATCATCACAGGTAGTCGGTGCTTCACGTTCAGGAGCACAGGAATGTCATCACCACATCTCGGGTCCGGGGTAGTATCTTGAATCTTAAGCTACGCAACGATCAGTCGATTGCTTTGAGCTAGTTAAAGACGGGTCTTTCAGTGAATTCTGCTACACGTCTTCGCGAATAAAACATTCTATGCCATCCCCTATGAAAAACGGACATGACATCTGCCATATCGAGCAAGATGCCATCGCCCCCCCAGTGATCTCGCTCCATCATCGTCAAGCACCATCCACCAAGCCAAAGAAAGTCCAGCTGCGGCTGCACTACGTCGACATCAAGATCTGCCTCACTGCCAGCCTCAGTGCTAGGTATGTATTCGTATACAAGTGCGTAGTACTGTTGAGTCGGGAAGAATTGGCGACGTCCTTCTCCACGTCTATGCAATGATAAAACGTAAGGACGCAGGGCTTTAGGCATTGTCATAATCTCCTGGCCGCTTATCGAAGTCCAGCCATAGCATTCCCTTAGACGAGGTGCGGTACTATATGTCACTGCGCCTGGCATCTCTCGGTATCGTTGTCGGGTGCGGCCATCGTCGGAAAAAGCGTGCAGATTATAGAGTCCCTCACGATGTGTTTTCGGGTTTGGATGCAGCCAGATCGAGTCGACCGAATTCTCGATGGCGAACCTCGTCTTTACGAAGAGTGACGCATTTTGGCATTCTTTTCGAAACGCCCAGAAACACTGAGCCCGCTGTTGTGTGTCCCAGAACTAGGTACATAGCCAGTCAACTGTCAGCACCACAATGTGTTCAATAAGCGACCCATTCAACAAGTCTCAACTTTCAAGACGTACTATTTTGAGCGCATATGTCTTGCTGTCGATGCGGACTCTCCAAACCATCCCATTTTCCCCACATCCGAGCCGTTTAGTGAACTTTATGCTTCGCTGATGCGTGAAACGCCCTAGCCGAGGCTTCTGGAAATCTTGCCAGGCACAAGCGGCCGCAGATTCACTCATTGGATTCTCATCGATAAATGATGGTTTTCGTGCACAGGTATGAACGGGGCGGCGCTCTGGTCGCGTTTCGGTGGCTTCAAAAACTGGACAGGCCTCTAGAGCTTGCCCTTCGGTGCATTCAGATGCTAGAAAAGTCTCGAAAGATGCCCGTTCGATGCCTTTAGACCGTTCGATGCGTTCAAGTACTGAGCTGGGCTCTGGAGTTTGCCGTTTGGTGCGTTTAAATGCAGGAAAGGCCTGTAGTTCAGATACTGGACAGGCCTCTGAAGATTTCCGTTTGGTGCGTTTAGATACCGGACAAGGCTCTGAAGATGCCCGTTCGATACGTTCAGATGCTGGGCAGGGCTCTGAATCTGCCGTTCGGTGCGTTGCGATCGAGACATGATACCGACGTGATACCCGAGTGCGTTAAGTCTTTTCGAAATTTAGACTGATGATCCATGAAAAGTATCCACGTTTCTGAGCCACGAATTTGTTATTTGTAATAATAGTTCTGAGTTAATGGTAGACCAAACTTTTATTTCTTGGTGGGACTGGGCCTGTCAACATAGCCTCGACCTTGACTCCGCTTGAGTACCTCAGTTTACTTTGTGTAACGTAGTACCGTGCACGGTCTCTTGACTTAAAGAGGATGGAGTTGATTGACACGTTAATAATGAGCATATGTATGCCCGAAGTTCGAACGTCTGTTCGAGACGCAACTCGTTGAGAAGAACTGGATCGACTTCCTTGTTGAGCAACGACCGTCGACCTACCAGAGCTCCTATATCATATATGCTAACAAAAGGGTGTTGCAAGAAAATTGCAACATCTCGTTGAATGGCGTGGTTCACTGTGTCACCAACATGCGCGCGAAGGACAGGT
>SRQG01000186.1:0-53587 GCA_018360325.1 Claviceps aff. humidiphila group G2b
TGGAGGAACGGTGTGTCATCAGCGACACCACTGGGATCATCCAAGACACCTATGCGGCGACTCTAGGAAATCGATCGTTCCGCATGTTATGGCCATTGCAGCGGAATACAAGTTGAACTGCAGTTCGACGTGACGAATGCTTTTGTCCACGCGAGCATGGATCGCGACGTATATGAGGATGCCCAAAGGATATTAAAAGTGAAGGACAATCTTGAAACTTCAAAAGGTCCTGTATGGCTTACGTACTTCGCCTTTGCTGTGGCAGAAAGAATTCACAACAGCTCTCAAGGCCTGTGGCTACCAGACCGGGCCGCACGAACTGTGCTGCTCGATCAAGGGCGACATCGCATCATTGACAACTTTCTTTCTTGTTCCATGTAGACGATATAATAGTCGCCTACCGAGGGGATAACGCGAATGAAGCTAACCAAGCGATCCAGCGCGAGTCGCCTACCAAAGAGACAATGCTAATGAAGCTTACCAAGCGATCCAGCGCCAGTCGCCTACCAAAGAGACAATGCTAATGAAGCTAACCAAGAGATCCAGCGCCCCCAAGATAAACACATCCACGACCGAAGCAGAACTTCTGGCGCCATTACAAGTCGCCAAAGAAGCAATGTTCACCGTTCGCCTACTCAGAGAACTTAAGATTCGGCTACCTACCAATAATACCATTATCATCGACTGCGACAACACACAGACCATAGGATTAGTGACGAAGGAGATAGCGAAGCTCCAAACCAAGCTTCGACATGTCGACATTCATAATCACTGGCTGAGACAAGAAGTGTCAAGGGAGAAAATCAGCGTGGAATACGTTGAATCGGCAGAGATGACTGCGGACGGATTTACCAAGGTACTACCGGCCAACAGGTGGTCGGTGTTCCTTCAACAAGTAGGATTGGTGGAAATTTCGGAGCACAAGATTCAGAACGACGCGCGTTTGGAGGAAATTCAGGACCAATTGGAGGACATCACATTTCATTAACCATTCAGCTTGCATATGCTATCCAAGCTGAGGGGGTGTGTCGGATAATATGGGTACTTGGAGCCTGTTGGAGGTCCCGATAACGCTGGGCGGTAATACATGGCAGAAGTCACGTGCACAAACATACACCCATTTTGTAATTAGATTGTCCCCTGAGGAACAGGACACACACAGAACATCACAAGCGACGATCATCAATACAAGCACACTATCACCCAAATCACATTATATTTGACAGCTCTACACTGCTACATTACGTAATACAGTACCTACATCTTTTGTGTGTGGTCACGTGCCCCCACAGGGCACGCTTCGCCCCTGCCCCCACTCTCGAGAGTCGAATCCATCTGGACTTCGACATGCCACTGAGTTCGCATATGTATTTTGCAAATCTTGCATGCGATACATTCACAACCGAATACTGTATACATGTGAGTATTTCATGATGAATTTCGGGCGACGACGTGGCGGGGAGTGGGGTCATTTTGCGGTTTTGCCGGGGGCCACTGTACAGAAGGTACAGCACCTGGGCCTCTGCACAGATGATTGATGTGAGAACAACTTCCAAGTACGTTGTCCATCTCCGATCTATACGAGGTCGGAAATGTTCGATAGAATGTTGCGAAAAGTCATTATGCCCAGCTGGCAACGGAAGAAATCCTACGAGAAAGGATTCAGCAGACAATTCTGCAGTCATTCATGATACTTGATGCTGATGTTTAAGCGCAAGATGCTCCAGAGTCCAGGGAAGACCGTCGGCTGCATCAACGTACACGGTACGCATGCATTTGGCATCCGTCCCCTCTTCTTCGTACGAGCTCAACAGGGCGTTCTTGCATTGCGTTGACGCACCGGTTACCGTTTACAGCTTCCCTAAGAATTGCGATGGCGTAATAGATATGGTGTACATACATAACTGCCGTTGCGTTATTTAAGATGACGCGGCATGTCAAAGGACAATTGCTTATTTGGAGCTGCATAGGGCCTATAGGTAGGCTATCCTAACTATGATTTATCCCACCTACCTATCCTACCCATCAACTACTTATCAACTGCCTATCAACACCGACAACTCCTCCAGCTTATGGTGAGATGACGTATTGGCTTCATCGCAACTCCACTACCTAGTCATGCGAGGTATATAGGTATGTAGGTATTGAAGATCCCGCGCAATGGCTTTCACCTCGCTTCTTGGTTTCTCTGATGACAATATTTGTTTTCTCAAAATGTCTACAGTGCCTCGATTGGATGACCAAAAGCCACTACAGGCCAAGGGCGACCTGATTGCCAGGGAGGACGTTCCTGTAAGACTGGATCGCTGCAAAGGCTCATTCGCCCAGCACTGGGTCAGAGACTCAGACTCAGAGTATATGGCGTAGGAGGATAACCTGATTCTTAGGCTGCTGATCAGGATGACATCGATTCCGTATTTTCCGAGTCCGAAGCGTTTGTGCATCTCACAATCCACACTTGTTTCCAATCTCCTGACCATCCGCCGCAGTCAAAGTTCCACCGCCTCTCTTGCGTCCAGCATCCTCGAGTATCGTCAAATTCATGGCCGCACCTACCATAGTGATAAGTTTAGGACAAGTTATATCATTCCCAATGATGATCAACAGCTCCAATCGGAGGAACTATGGTTCGAGTTACCACGAGCCCTCATTCTGGACAGGATCGTGCGCTGATGCTGAATCTTAGCCACCATTACATGAAGATCCTCTTCGACGACCAGCTCTTCCTAGCGCCGCTTGAGAAAGACAAGATCCACGTACGCATCCGGGGGCGCTGGAGGGCACTCTTTTCCAAGAAGTAAAACAACTCATAAATCGCCGATCGGCAACTAATTGAGTGAATGTTCTTAGCGAGTTCTTGATATCGGCACAGGATCCGGTAAGTGATGACCAATCTCACTACATGCGACTGTCGCTGACCGACTCATAAGGTATCTGGGCAATGTACGACCAAAAAAAGCCTGGAACCATACCTTGGTGTGCTGACAAAGTTGCACAGTGAATTCGCCGATCAGTTTCCAAATGCTTCAGTTCTTGGTACAGACATATTCCCGTGTCAACCACAGTGGGTTCCACCGAACGTTCGCTTCGAAATTGACGACGCCACGCTCGAGTGGACATGGGACGCCGACCACTTCGACTTTGTCCACATCCGTCACATCGTAGGTGGTATTCAAGACTGGAGAGCCCTCTTTAAAGAAGCCTATAGATGTTGTGCGCCGGGAGGTTGGGTCCAGTCTATCGAAGTCGATGTTAATTTTCGCAGCGATGACGGGTCTACTGAATTGGAACCTGTTCTTGCCTCGTATGCAGATCTCTTCCGAGAGGGCGGCAAAGTCATGAACCGTGAATTCTTCGTGCAAGATATTCAGCAGCGGGCATTTGACGAGGCTGGCTTCGTCGAGAAAAGGGCCATTCGATACAAAGTATGACATATGTGCCATTGCGATATCATCTGCCATCTCTCACCTTTGTAACTACAGTGAGGTAACTGACTCTTCGATAGGTTCCTATTGGTTCCTGGGCAAAGGATCATAAACTCGCTGAAGTTGGGCGTTTCGCCCGGGCGACTTTGGAAAACGATCTTCAAGGTAACACATCCGCAGTCACCTCTTTTCCGGAGTACGAAGCCGGATAAAAGTCTTACCTCTTGGTCATTAGGTTACACCCAGATGGTTTGGCACAATATCCTCCAAAGGCCAGCAGACGAATACCATGTGTGGCTCGCGAATGTGCGGAAGGCGATCCGTAATCCCAAGGTGCACAGCTACGTGATTTTTCACGCTGTTTACGGGCGCAAGCCAGAGTAATCCGGCTGTCGCATAGTATCCTCGACCAGACCGCAGTCAAAAGTCAAAGCCTCAAAGGGAGTCTTCTATTTCATAAATTTATAGCGCCTGAAAACTTGAAATATACTCTGACTCTCTGAGAATGCATCGTTTTATCGCTACTATCTTACACATTGTATCAATCGGTTGTCAAGTGAATACTCAAAAAGTTGACGGTACAAGCCCAAGAGGTACTAGGTATGTATGTACCTACCGTATCCCGACCTCGGCCAAACAACCGCAACCTCTCCCACCGGAGTCTCGTTGGAACACCACATACAGTGAGTTCTCATACGTATATTGGCAATACGTGCATGCGATAAATTGGCAATCGAATAATGTATACACGTAAGTATTCAACCGTGAATTCCGGGCGACGACGTGACAGGGAGTGAGGTGATAATGTCAGGTCAGAAGGGCTTGCTTGTCAACCACCTTTCCATCACGACTGGGAACGGTTCGATTGAATGTTGCACGAAACCAATTACTCCCATGAGTATGCTCTTTTCACAATCGCTAGTCTCCTTGTTGCGTTGGCGCCCTGATGGAATCGGCGAATCGCAGGACAGAAGTTATGCACGTTTATTGGTGTACAACCCCACGCAGCGAGCCCCGCGCCGTTTACCACTGGGAAAAACGAGAACCAAGTTACCAACTATTGAAACAAGTAAAGATATGGCTTGTATTGTTGTATGTTACGCACGACTTTGCTTATGCATGCGTTGATATTGGTGTGGCCTTAAGGTGCGACAGGCTGACTCGAAACATAAAAAAGTACCTGTTCACGGGAAAAATATATATTGGAGCAGATGATTCTCCGGCGAAATTATTTGATGCTCATGTTTTGGCAGAAGGCTCTGGGGAAGGCCGTCGTCACCTTGGCGTTCCTGCATTGCGTTGGCGCAACTATCGTCGATGGTGGCTTCAAACTTCAAAGTTCACTAAAAATTGCGATTGGCTTGAAAGATATCGTGTACATGCCGTTGCGTTATCTAGGAGTACACAATATGGCAAGGTACAATTGCTTATTTGAAGCTGCATAGGGCCTATCAACATCGACAACTCCTCCAGCTTATGGTGAGATGACGTGTTGGCTTCATCGCAACTCCACTAGTCATGCGAGGTACATATTGGCCAAGGTCCCACCCAATCAGTCTCACCTACCCAGAGCTTCTTTGTTTCTCTCATACCAGTAGGTATTCGGTTTCGTCAAAATGTCTACAGCGCCTCAATTAGACGAACAAAGGCCATCACAGGCCGTGAGCGATCTGATTGCCGCAGAGGACGTTCCTGTAAGACTGGGTAGCGGCTGAGACTCATTCACTCAGCACTGAGCCAGAGTGAATGACACAGAAAATTAACGGCATTCTTAGGCTGATGATAACGATGACATCGATTCCGTCTTCTCCGAAGCGTTTGTGTAGTTCCCAACACAATCCACGCACTATTCATATTGTCTGACTATCCGCCGCAGTAAAAGCTCCACCGCCTCCGTTGCATCCAGCATCCTCGAGTATCGTCAAATCCAAGGTCGGACTTATCATAGCGATAAGTTCGCGACAAACTATTTTCTTCCCAACGACGACAGGCAGTTGGAATCGGAGGAGTTAAGGTTCTAGACACCGCGAGCTCTCATTCCCAGCAGAACCGCGCGCTGATTTTGAATGCTACCAAGGCACCATTACTTGACGATACTTTTCGACGATCAGCTGTTCCTGGCGCCTCTTGAGAATGATAAGATCCATGTAGGTTATTGCATTGGCTTCTTCACACACCCTCGAGGGGCTTTCTTTTCTATTTTTCTTTTTAGGAATCGGGAACTTATTGGGGGAATGATCAATAGCGGGTGCTTGACGTCGGAACGGGATCTGGTAAGTGGTGACCGGAATTTTACTACATGCGAATGCCGCTGACCAGTTCGGAAGGTATCTGGGCCATGTACGGCCGAAGCCGACCCGAAATTATATCTTCGTGGGCTGCGTGGGCTGACGAAGCTGAGTAGTGAATTCGCCGACCGATTTCCAAATGCTTCAGTCATTGGCACCGATCTCTCACCGTGCCAACCGCAGTGGGTTCCACCGAATGTTCAATTCGAAGTAGACGACGCCACGCTGGAGTGGACTTGGGACGAAAATCATTTCGACTTTATTCACATCCGCTATATATTCGGTGGTATTCAAGACTGGACTGCCCTCTTTCGAGAAGCCTACAGATGCTGCGCGCCAGGAGGATGGGTACAGTCTGTCGAAATTGATGGTCATTTTCGCAGCGACGACGGATCCACGGAGTTGGAACCTATTCTCGCCTCGTATTCAGATCTCATTCGCGAGGCTGGCAAGGTATTGAACCGTTCCTTCTTTCTGCGAGAGATACAGCAACAAGCATTCGACGAGTCTCGTTTTGTCGAGAGAAGGGCAGTTGAATACAAGGTATGACCCGTCTCCGTTCTTTTTGGCTACTTAGTAGTTCATAAAGACGACAGAATGCTGAACCTTGACTAGATCCCTTTCGGTCCATGGGCAAAAGATCCAAAACTCGCTGAAGTCGGGCGTGTTATTAGAGCGACTATGGAGAACGACTTGGAAGGTGGGCAATTCCGGGGCCCGAGTTCCCTATTTTCCATGTTTGTACTGTTCTAACCTCTGTTCATTAGGTTACACACAGATGGTATGGCACAATGTCCTCCAAAGGCCAGCAGACGAATACCAGGTGTGGCTCGCGACTCTGCGCAAGGCGTTTCGCAATCCCAAGGTTCACAGCTACATGATTGTGCACATTGTTTATGGACGCAAGCCACGTTAATGTCGGCTCCAGCAGCCCAGCTCTCGCAAATTCATTGTTGTCTGGCGGCTGTTGGCGAGAGTTTTTCCTTTGTATTGCACGACAACATGCGATGGGTTCAAAAGACGTATTTTGGCCGTTTCTACATACGAACAATCTGTACATAATTGAATCGTGCATAAAATCCATCCAGCGCCCCTGATTTAATACTTGCTGCTTTTGTGCTTGGCCGATGTGCATTGACGCTCCGACTCCGTTAAATGCGAGGCGGCTACCTCCAGAGATTGTACGGGAGACTTCCCATTCGAGAGTACCATGAGTATCAATCTGGCTCGTGTCAGTTATTCAATAGAAAAAACCAAGTTGTGTCAAGATATGCGCGTTACTGAGTGCTCCAGGGAAGGCCGTGGGCTGCATCAAAGTCCGCTTGCATTTGACATTCGTCCCCCTCGGGCCTCATATTCGCACTCACCGCTTATGGCTTCCCTAACAATTGCGATGGCTTAGATATGGTGTAATAAAAATGCCATTGCGTTATCTGAGAGGACGCGGAATTGCTTATTGAAGCCGCATTGGGCCTATCAACATCGACAACTCCTCCAGAATGACGTGTTGGTTTCATGGCAACTCCACCAGTCATGCGACGTACATACCTAGGTATATATTGGTCAAGGTCCCGCCCGATCTTGTTTCACCTAGCTTACTGGTTTCTTTTTTGGCCATTTTTTGCTGTGTAAAATGTCGACCGCACCTCAAGCAGACGACCAAGTGCCATCACAAGCCGAGGGCGACATGATTGCCGCAGAGGACGATTCTGTAAGCCTGCGTCGCCACAGACAGTGAAACTCATTCACTGAGCACTGAGTGAGAGCGAATGAAACAGGATAAATAACGTGATTCTCAGGCTTCTCATCAAAATGACATTGATTCCGTCTTTTCCGAAGCGTTCGTGCATCCCACAATCCACATATTATTCCGATTTCCTGACCGTCTGCCGCAGTCAAAGTTCCACCGCCTCCGTTGCATCCAGCATCCTCGAGTATCGCTACATTCATGGCCGGACCTATCATAGCGATAAGTTCGCGACAAACTATTTCCTTCCCAACGACGACCGGCAGCTGGAGTCTGAGGAGCTAAGGTTCTAGACAACACTACCTCACAATTTCGGTATAATCGAGTGCTGATGTTGAAGGTTACCTAGACACCATTACTTGACGATGCTTTTCGACGATCAGCTGTTTCTGGCGCCTCTTGAGAAAGACAAGATCCACGTACGTGATTCATCATCGCAGAGGGGCTTTCCTATCCTCCATTTTCTTTCTTTCTCTTTCTTCAAATAGGTAACTTATTGAGCGAATGTTCTTAGCGGGTGCTCGACGTCGGCACGGGGTCTGGTAAGTAGTTGCCAGAACTTCACTACATGCAACTGTCGCTGACCAATTCCGAAGGTATCTGGGCAATGTACGGCCAAAAGTAACTTGAAACTATATATATATTCGTGGGCTGACGAAGCTGAGTAGTGAATTTGCGGACCGGTTTCCAAATGCTTCCGTCATTGGCACAGATCTCTCACCGTGCCAACCGCAGTGGGTTCCACCGAATGTCCAATTCGAAGTAGATGATGCCACGCTGGAGTGGACTTGGAATGAAAACTATTTTGACTTTATTCACGCCCGCTATATCTTTTGCGGTATCCAAGACTGGACAGCGCTCTTTCGAGAAGCATACAGATGCTGCGCGCCAGGAGGATGGGTACAGTCTGTCGAAATTGATGGTCATTTTCGCAGTGACGACGGATCCATTGAGCTGGAACCTATTCTTGCCTCGTATCCAGATCTGTTCCACGAGGCTAGCAAGGTATTGAACCGTTCCTTCTTCGTCCGAGAGATAAAGCAACAAGCATTCGACGAGTCTAGTTTTGTCGAGCGAAGGGCAGTTGAATACAAGGTATGACCTGTCTCCATTCCTTTTGGGTAGATTATAAAGATGACAGAGTGCTGAACCTTGACTAGATCCCTTTCGGTCCATGGGCAAAAGATCCAAAACTCGCTGAAGTCGGGCGTGTTATTAGAGCGACTATGGAGAACGACTTAGAAGGTGGGCAATCCCGGGACCCGGGTTCCCTGGACCCTATTTTCCATGTTTCCATTGTCCTAACCTCTCATTATTAGGTTACACACAGATGATATGGCACGATGTCCTCAACAGGCCAACAGACGAATACCACGCGTGGCTCGCGACTCTGCGCAAGGCATTTCGCAATCCCAAGGTTCACAGCTATATGATTGTGTACGTTCTGTACGGACGCAAGCCGCGGTAATGCCGGCTCCAACTCTCCCATACACAGTGTAATCAGGTAGCCGGTGGCGAGATTATAGTTTCGTAGTGTCTAAATCGATCCTTTAAAAGCGTCACTTTTGTTTTCCTACCTCCTTCCAATTTTTGATGTTCGTTCTCTCAAGTGTACGACCAGAGATTCTACACGACATGTAAAAGAAGGGTACCCTATGTAGCAATATGTACACGTACGGCTGTTAACCCCTTGGCAAAACAAACTGCAAGTTTTCGAGCCAGTCTAGAAAATGATTTTGAAGGTTGGCAAGTCAAGGTCCTTGACCTTCAGAGATGAGCAATTAAGTACCAGGCATGGCTCGCTGATTTGCGGAAGGCAATCGGTAATCACATGGTCCACAGCTATATGATGTTGCGAATTGTGTACGCACGCAAGACGAGTTGATCCAGCTCTGGCATAAAAATTGTAAGCATGGCTTACCTACCACTTGTCATTAAAGGCCGAAGGGAGCTCTCAATGTTTCGTGTGGTAATTTGATTGCTTGAGTGAATGAGCATGAAGATGTAATTGGCGCAATGGGGACTCGGGAGAGAGGCGATTTTGCTCTTTTTGTGCGGGGCAAATAACGATCCGATGTAATAAAGCCTTTCCGCATTGCGTTGGGCGCTGGCGCACCGCTTACGACTTCACTGAAAATTGCGATTCCTAGCCCATGGTGTACCTGCCGTTGCGTTATCTGAGACGACGCGGCATGGCAAGGTACAATTGCTTATTTGAAGATGCATAGGCCTATCAACATCGATAACTCCTCCAGCTTATGGTGAGATGACGTGTTGGCTTCACGCAACTCCACTAGTCATGCGAGGTATATTGGCCGAGGTCCCACCTACCTAGAGCTTCTTGATTTCTGTCATGACAATTTCTATTCGGTCTTCTCAAAGTATTTATATTCGGTTTTGTCAAAATGTCTACAGCGCCTCAATTAGACAACCAAAGGCCATCACAGGCCGAGGGCGACCGGATTGCCGCAGTGGACGTTCCAGTAAGACTGGATCGCGGCGGATACTCATTCACTCAGCACTGAGCCAGACTGAATGACACAGAGAACTAACGGCATTCTTAGGCTGATGATAGCAATGACATCGATTCCGTCTTTTCCGAAGCGTTTGTGCATTCTTTTAATCTCCACAGCACAATTCGCGCATCATTCAGATCTCCTGACTATCCGCCGCAGTAAAAGCTCCACCGCCTCCGTTGCATCCAGCATCCTCGAGTATCGTCAAATCCAAGGTCGGACCTATCATAGCGATAAGTTCGCGACAAACTATTTTCTTCCCAACGACGACCGGCAGTTGGAATCGGAGGAGTTAAGGTTCTAGACACCGCGAGCTCTAATTCCCAGCAGAACCGCGCGCTGATTTTGGATGCTACCAAGGCACCATTACTTGACGATACTTTTCGACGATCAGCTGTTCCTGGCGCCTCTTGAGAATGATAAGATCCATGTATGTTACTTATTGGCTCCTTCACATACCCTGGAGAGGCTTTGTTTTCTATTTTTGTTCTAGAAATCGGGCATTTATTGAGGGAATTATTAAATAGCGGGTGCTTGACGTCGGTACGGGATCTGGTAAGTAGTGACCAGAATTGTACTACATGCGAATGCCACTGACCAATTCGGAAGGTATCTGGGCCATGTACGACCAAATCAAACACGAAATTTTATCTTCGTGGGCTGACGAAGCTGAGTAGTGAATTTGCCGACCGGTTTCCAAATGCCTCAGTCATTGGCACCGATCTCTCACCGTGTCAACCGCAGTGGGTTCCACCGAATGTTCAATTTGAAGTAGACGACGCCACGCTGGAGTGGACTTGGAACGCCAACCATTTTGACTTCATTCACATCCGCTATATCTTCGGTGGTATTCAAGACTGGACTGCCCTCTTTCGAGAAGCCTACAGATGCTGCGCGCCAGGAGGATGGGTACAGTCTGTCGAAATTGATGGTCAGTTTCGCAGCGACGACGGATCCACTGAGCTGGAACCCATTCTTGCCTCGTATCCAGATCTTTTTCGCGAGGCCGGGAAGGTATTGAACCGTACCTTCTTTGAGCGAGAGATACAGCAACAAGCATTCGACGAGTCTCGTTTCGTCGAGCGAAGAGCAGTTGAATACAAGGTATGACTTGTCTCCATTCCTTTTGGGTAGATTATAAAGACGATAGAGTGCTGATCCTTGACTAGATCCCTTTCGGTCCATGGGCAAAAGATCCAAAACTCGCTGAAGTCGGACGTGTTATTAGAGCGACTATGGAGAACGACTTAGAAGGTGGGCAATCCCGGGACCCGGGTTCCCTCTTTTTCATGTTCGTATCGTTCTAACCACTGATCATTAGGATACACACAGATGGTGTGGCACAATGTCCTCCGAAGGCCAGCAGACGAATACCAGGTGTGGCTCGCGACATTTCGCAAGGCGTTACATAATCCCAACGTTCACAGCTACATGATTGTGTACGTTTTGTACGGACGCAAGCCGCGGTAATGCCGGCTCCATTGTCCAAGTCTCCCATACACAGTGTATTCAGGCAGCCGGTGGCGAGATCATATTTTCGTATTGCCTCAATCTATTCTTTAACCGTGTCGCTTTGGTTTTCCTACCTCCTTCCACTTTTTGATGTCCATTCTGTCAAGTGCTTAGTGAACGACTAGAAATTCGACGCCACATGTGGAGCTAAAAGAAGGGTACCATGTAGCAATATGTACAAAAAGTATTGTAAACAGGCTGATAGGCTGAAGTCGGCCGGGTTCCTAGAGCAACTTTGAAGAATGACTTTCAAGGTAACTACTAATACATTATCAATTACCTCTTTCCTATGTAGGTACTGTAGGTACCTAACGTAGGCGCTCCATCTGATGTGAGGCTGCTGTCTCCAACGCTGGAAGTTTGGAACACATTGTCACATTCAGGTACAGCCACTGTACCTCCTCGTCCATCTCTGATCTAAAATTTTCAAGGTTGGAATAGCTTGCACAGAGCTTGTCAGCAACCTGTTCGTCACGGCTGGGGAAGACGACGATTAACTATTGCGAAAACCGAATTATATCCAGCTGGCAACTAGAGAGTTTCCATTTTACATCACCATGAGGATTCCGATCGCTTGGAAAAAAGGTCTTAGGTATTCATAGGGGCAAGAAGCATTATAGCAGATAATTCTCCAGTCATATTTGGTGCTGACTTTTTAGCGGAAGAGGCTTCAGGAAATGCCATCGGCTGCATCAACGTCCGCCTCATGCATTTTGCATCCTTCCCCCTCACCTTCGCATGAGACTCACTATTACTAGTTAGCGCACCGCTTTTTACGACTTCACTAAAAATTGCGAGTCCTAGCATATGGCGTACCGGTACCTGCCGTTGCGTTTTCTGAGAGGACGCGGCATCGCAAGGTAACAGTTGCTTATTTGAAGCTGCATAGGGCCTAATACCTATCAACATCGACAACTCCTCCAGCTTTTGCCGAAATGACATTTTGGGTTCATAGCAACTCCACCAGTCATGCGACGTAACTCCACCAGTCATGCGACGTACATATATATTGGCCAAGGTCCCGCCCGATCTGGTTTCACCTAGCTTACTCAGTACTGGTTTCCCTTATGACATCGTCAAAATGTCTACCGCACCTCTAGTAGACGGCCAAAGGCCACCACCGGCCGAGGGCGACTTGATTGCCGCAAAGGACTTTCCTGTAAGCCTGCGTCGCCGCAGACACTTATTCACTGGGCACTGAGTCAGAGCGAATGGCACAGGAAATTTGGAGAATAACATATTCTTAGGCTGATAACAATAATGACATCGACTCCCTCTTTTCCGAAGCGTTTGTGTATTCCACAACACTCAACACAATCCACGTATTATTTAGATCTCCTGACTATTCGCCGCAGTAAAGGTGCCACAGCCTCCATTGCATCCAGCATCCTCGACTATCGTCAAATCCATGGCCGGACCTATCATAGCGATAAGTTCGCGACAAATTATTTCCTTCCCAACGACGACCGGCAGCTGGAATCTGAGGAGCTAAGGTTCTAGACACCACGACCCCACAATTTCGGCATGATGATTGATCGAGCGCTGATGTTGAAGGTTACCTAGACACCATTACTTGACGATGCTTTTCGACGATCAGCTGTTTCTGGCGCCTATTGAGAGAGACAAGATCCACGTACGTGATTCATCAGCACAGAGGAGCTTTCCTCTCCTCCGTTTTCTTTCTTCCTATTTCTTCATAGGTAACTTATTGAGCGAATGTTCTTAGCGGGTGCTCGACGTCGGCACGGGGTCTGGTAAGTAGTAACCCGAAATTTCGCTATACGTAAATCTCGCTGACCGATTCTCAAGGTATTTGGGCAATGTACGATGAAAAGAAACTTGAAACTGTTTACAGTTTCTTTGTGGGTTAACAAAGCTGAACAGTGAATTTGCCGACCTGTTTCCAAATGCTTCCGTCATTGGCACCGATCTCTCACCATGTCAACCGCAGTGGGTTCCACCGAACGTCCGCTTCGAAATAGACGACGCCTCACTAGAGTGGACCTGGGACGCCAATCATTTCGACTTTATCCATATTCGCTATATTCTAGGTGGTATTCAGGACTGGACTGCCCTCTTTCAAGAAGCCTACAGATGCTGCGCGCCAGGAGGATGGGTACAGTCCGTTGAAATTGATGGCCAATTTTTTAGCGACGATGGATCTACTGAGCTGGAACCTATTCTTCTTTCCTCGTATTCAGATTTGTTCCGAGAGGCCGGCATGATATTGAACCGTTCTTTTTACGTGCAAGAGATACAGCAACAAGCATTCGATGAGGCTGGTTTCGTCGAGCAAAAGGCAATTCGATACAAAGTATGTGCTGAACTTTGTTCTCTTCGGAAATCCATGAAGATCCGAGAGAACTGACTTTTCACAAGATTCCTATCGGTCCGTGGGCAAAAGATCCAAAACTCGCTGAAGTCGGCCGTGTTGTTCGAGCGACTATGGAGAATGATTTAGAAGGTGGGCAATTTCGAGTTCACTCTTTTCCATGTTTGTACCGTTCTCATATTTGTTCCCTAGGTTACACACAGATGGTATGGCACAAAGTCCTTCAACGACCAGCAGACGAATACCAGGTGTGGCTCGCAACTCTGCGCAAGGCGATCCGCAATCCCAAGGTTCACAGCTACATGATCGTGCACACCGTCTACGGGCGGAAGCCAGGGTGTTTCAGTCGTTGAATAGTGGCATATGTCGAGCATTGAAAAAGTATCTTCTATGTCCATTCCATAGCCTTTTAAAACTACTCCGTAAATACGTCGATTCATTATTGCTACCTATCTGTGATATCCATTTATTTTCGAGTGATCACTACGAGAATTGACGCTACAGAAACAATAGGTATCTACGGACCACGGTATTCAGAGATGTTGAAGGACTGTAACAGTCCCACTGTCAAAAGACCGCAAACTGTCCCATCGGGACCTGTTGGGCCATTACATATTGAGTACAAAGAATCCATAATCACATCCTTCTTGCACGTCAGAAATTTTTGTTGACAGAATACTGTGTGCATATGTATTTGAGGGAAAATTTCGATTGGCTCACGTTGATGAAGGCGCATTGCGACGACGTGGCGGGCAGTGAGATGCTTTTGTTGTTTTCGTGCGGGGCCGATGCACGTTGGCGCTCCATGGACCATGACATTCGAATGGTGAGACTGCCACCTTGAATTTTTCGACTTGCGACTCAGAATGCCATGAGTAATTTATATGGACCGGATCCGAATAAGAACAGCAGCCAGCGACTCACCGGGGTAGATCATACTCTCCTATTCCTCATCAGGTCTTACCGTCTGCTCGTCACTTACAGTTGTGTCTGGTGCTGTCGTTTGGCGAAAGCTGATACGTTTAGCCGAGATACAACGCCCGCATGCGACTATCACCTTTTGCCAGCACGTATTCATTAGATTTATGCCTCGCGTTGGCCGCGCATCAAGTCACATAACTACGAATAATAATCATGATGCCTTAAAGAGTCTGGTGTTGTGCGAACCCCTGCCGTTGTCTTAGATGGCGTGATAAGTCACAATGACATGGTAGGTACATAATGCTCCGACTCTTATATGAAGCTGAATAGGGCCGCCTGTAACCTCAGACCTGTACTTGCGGAGTGGTCATACCGTACATATGTATGGTGAGTCTTCAGGTGAGACGACGCGTTGGTTCCATCAAGTTCTACTGATCATAACTTATTTAACAGGAAAAGTCCCGCCCCATTCCGTTTCGCCAACCTTGCTGATCACTGATTCCTCTTGTGACGCATCGAATATGTCCACAGCATCTCAAGAAATTGAGAAAAGGTCACCACAGGCTGAGGGTGACCTGATTGTCGCAGAATATTTTGCCGTACGCCTTGATCGCCGCAGAACCTCATACATTGAGTCAGTGTGAATAATAAAGGAGGTTAACGCGATCATTAGGTCGATGATGAAGATGACTGCAATTCAGTCTTCTCTGAAGCGTTTGCGCACCACACTCCACGTGCCATTCCAGGCCCCCTGACTCTTGAGTCCTGACAGTCCGCCACAGTCAAAGTTCCACCGCCTCTCTTGCATCCAGCATCCTAGAATATCGTCAACTCCATGGCCGCACCTATCATAGTGATAAGTTTGCGACAAGTTATATCATTCCCAACGATGACCAACAGCTCGCATCGGAGGAATTATGGTTCGGGTTACCACGATCCCTCATTGACTCATTCTCGTCAGGATCGTGCGCTGATACTGAATGTCAGTCACCATTATATGAAGATCCTTCTCGACGACAATCTGTTCCTAGCCCCGCTTGAGGAAAATGAAATCCATGTAAGTGACTGCTGGGCGCGTTCAGAGTCCAGACTTCATGGAAGGGTTGTTTTTCTTTCAGATAAAATCGATAACTAATTGAGAAACTTTTCTTAGCGGGTGCTTGACGTCGGTACGGGATCCGGTGAGTAGTGACCTGCCCTCCAGATTTCGCTAAGTGCGACTGTCGCTAACCGATTGCTAAGGTATCTGGGCAATGTAGGGCCAAAGTAAATCCCGATTCCCGAACAAGATCTCAGTGTGCTAAAAATATTGAACAGTGAATTCGCCGACCAGGTGCCAAACGCTTCAGTCGTCGGTACAGACATCTTTCCGTGTCAACCGCAGTGGGTTCCACCAAACCTCCGTTTCGAAATAGACGATGCCACGCTCGAGTGGACCTGGGACACCAACCATTTCGACTTTATTCACATCCGTCACATCATGGGTGGTATTCAAGACTGGACCGCCCTCTTCAGAGAAGCCTATAGATGCTGCGCGCCGAGAGGATGGGTAGAGTCTGTCGAGATTGATGCTGACTTCCGCAGCGACGACGGGTCCACTCGATTGGAACCGGTTCTTGCATCGTATGGGGATCTTTTCCGAGAGGGCGGAAAAGTCATGAATCGTTGCTTCTTTGTGCAAGAGATACAGCAGCAGGCATTTGACGAGGCTGGCTTTGTCGATAAGAAGGTAATTCGATACAAAGTATGTTTGGTCGTCCGTCATCCTTCATGTTCATTGTTTGGGACTTTACCAACAGAATTGACTCTTGACTAGGTTCCTATTGGACCCTGGGCGAAGGATCCTAAACTCGTTGAAGTCGGGCGGTTCGCCCGGGCAACTCTGGAGAATGACCTTCAAGGTAATGTATCCGCCATCCCCTGTTGCTTCTTCTTGTACGAAGTAGGAATGATTCTTACCTCTGATCATTAGGTTACACCCAGATGGTTTGGCACAATATCCTTCAGAGGCCAGCAGAAGAGTATCACGTGTGGCTCGCGACTCTGCGCAAGGCGATCCACAATCCCAAAGTTCACAGCTACATGATCGTACACATTGTGTACGCGCGCAAAGCAGGGTGATCCGGCTGTCGACAGTCGCGTAGTAACCTCGAGGAGTCGAATGGACTCTTCTCTTTCACAGCGCACACAATCCGTCCTGGAAAAGCATTGCTACATTCCGTGTTATCCACTTGTTCTTGTTAGGCAAAACTGAAGAAATCATGCGGCGACGCGTAGCGGAGGCGCACATTTCGTGTTTGCCTCTTTATGCTGCATGTTACCATTTGTTTATACCGGTATGGTGTGGAGTCAGTCCAGCTTTCTGGACCTGTCATTGGTCAGGTCCTTATCGTATATTATCGGCCGCTGTCATTGGTCAGTACACTTATCGGTCCTTATCGGTCCTTATCAATCCTTATCTCCTCCCTTCAGTTTTGCCTATTCTTGGCGCGCTCTGGCACAGCTTCGCGTCACTGCATTTTACTTAAGAAGCGAGCTTTCAGAGTACTAGTAGATGCTACGTCGCAATAGGTACCGTAAACAGTGAACCGTGTGCTGTCCCACCGCAAAAAAACCGCCAACCGCCCCATTTAATCAAGATACATGTTGGACCACCGTCGTCCAAAAAACTCACAATCTCGTTCCTCGTCCCGTACCAAGTCAATCACATTCTAGTTACCTAGTCGGTAATTACCGTCTTAGCAGCGATGACGACACCACAATGCCCTTTGATGCCATCGCACGAAAAACCGCACCATGTAAGCAGGCAGATCAGCCGCGCATGTCGCGATTGAAGAGGGAATCTCCAGGAACCTGATGTACTGAATCTGGAAACGTATTGGGGCACTCTCACCTTGTGGACGAGGGCGCCCGTCCAAGCTTTCGAAACAGGATATGCGACGTCTTCAAACAGATACAAATAGGCAACCTTTCATTGCCATCAAAGATATCTAGAAAGGAGAAGTGCGCGCGGCGCGCCTCATGTTTCTGCGGACACATTTAGGAGGCACTTCAAGAAACTTCAAAGCTGGTGTCATGCATTTCAAAGTGGTACAACGCCCGGGCATGTTTAAACAGATGAGCATGCCTCAAAAGTCCCAGATTTGCTCTTCGATTGTAGCATGTCGCTTCCGTCGTTTCACCGCGCTTTATGGACGGGTGAATGCTCTGTTGAGCGCGGCGTTGGACAGACCTATGTCTGAACTTAGCGTCCGGGAGGTCGACATCGCATACCGAACTTATAAATAACTACGACAACTTGGTCACCAACCGACGAAATTGGCTCATTATAGAGTCGAACGCAATTCAACTCAAATGTGTACAATCAGAGATAAAACGCGCCCGTCATAGTTGCATGTTTCGAAGCAATATTCCCTACGGCAATTAGGGTCCGCCAGACGGCCCTACTCAGAGAGAGGCGGCATGACATGCGCTATTAATCGCGATGAATTTGATAAATATCTTCACAAATATGATCCATGAATAAAGAATCTTTGTACGCTATAATGAGCCCATTCACACAGTCGAAATCGTGATGAACTGCCTCGGGAAGCTAGGTAGGGACGATTCTCCGGACTGGCCACCGCATACCCCTGAACTTGACCCCAACGAGAACATTTGGTTCTGCCTGAAAAATCGTACTTCTAAGATGGATCCTTCAATGGCATATATGACGGAGACCCAGGCCTCCTTAAATACCTTGAAGAGATAGCGATGGATGTATGGGAGGAAATTGAGATTGAACTCGTTGAGAGGCCCATATACAGCATGCCTCGGCGTTTTCAGGCGGTGATAGGTAGCCTCCAGCCCGTGGTACAGTGGGTGTCTTTTTTTAAAACGATTCACCCACGAGTAGTTGCTCCTTCAATCAATTGATTCAATTCTGTCGGAATTGACACAACACGGGGTATCCTCGGCGTTTCATGTTAGGTGGGGATCGCACGTGACGAGCTGCGATCCCTGGTGACAGGATAAAGGGCTCGTCCCCCCCTCGAGCTTTCCTGTTCACTCTTAGAAAGAGGAGAAGACGAAGACAACTGAAACCAAAGACCTGCGATACTGTATGACGTTTTGATATTTACATGCATGCTTGCTCTCTTTGCTTTCCTTTTGCGAATTCAACAAATTCCTTTACCTTTCATCCACTCATCGAAACAGGTCATGAGCCCGGACGCTTTTGGGGCTGTACCAGATAATTTCTATTTTCTCATTGCACACCCCAAAATTGCGCGACACAACGAACCACAACGAACCACAACTCAACCAAGATCTTACAAAACTCATATACAAAACATCATTCTGAAGGATATTCAACTACACATCTAAGAGGCCAAAACTACGAAGACGGTCAGAGTAGCGACCACTTGGCGCGCTGACCACAACCTCGACGAGAATCTCTTCCCTCACACCGTCTAATCTTAACCCACTCAATTCACTGACAATTATTCTCCCATCGTAGAAACATTTCTCAATACAAGGGCTATGATCGACAACCCGTATCGCCGATGAGATTGTCTCTCAACCCAAATGTACAATCGAAACACTCCCACGGGAGTACGCTACGCGACACCGATCCAATTGTTCGATCCAAGACTTCCAAAACCAAAATCCTTCCATAGTACCTAGTACGCCATACGTCACTAATTCACTGGGTCGATTCAAGACCTAAATCAACTTACTCAATAGTGCGCCTGCGACACGGAATCTCTGGAAGTCAATCAAATATTCCCACAGAGGCAGTACACTCCGCGATACTGACATACCGGTTCGCTTCCGAGAACTCAATCAAACCCCCCCCACAATAGTACGCTAGACGATACTTATCAACCGTTCGTATCAAGAACTCAATCAAACTTCTCAGAGTAGTTCGCTTCGCGACACTCATTCACCGGTTCGCTGTTCGATTGGCGTGCCATTGGCCTAGAGCTGGGAGTACGACACCAGATTACAGGCAGCATTGGGGTCATAGAGGGTGTTGGGCAATAAGAGATATATCAGTTTGGTGCCGGAGCGGCAAGGTAGTAGAGGGCTCTTCTTTTCGAGGATGCCGTGATGGCATACATGGTTTTGGTTGACGATTTTCTGAGTGGACTCGGGCCCGCCTACGACCATTTCCTCACTTCTTTCAACACTGCCTACAGTCTCCTCCCCGAGAGGGGCGCCAATTGAGTCGTCACCAAGAAAGCCGTTACTTCCGAGGAGGCTGTGCTGCTGGGGGACAAGCAAGAGCAGCGCCTGAGTCAGCGAGAGGCTCAGGTCACGGCCTTGAGCGCCCATAAGCCACCGCTTCACAAACTGAAACAACCTCTGCCAGACACCAACGCACGCGCAATGACTGCTTGGGTACCACCTACCAAAGTCGGTCTACATAGGTGCGTCAGTAGCAGCATCGGCACAGCCGCCGTCGCCAACAAGAGTCCTCTACTACACAACTAGATACTCGACAGCGGTGCGAGTCAGCACATCTCTTGTCAACTTGGTTACTTCGCAAAGAACACCTTGCGGAAGTTCACAGGCCCCGCAACATGCGGCTATTATGGCGGCTCCCTTAGCCTTGCACGACAGATCGGCACAGCGATCTTACCTTGCCGCTTCGGCACCAAACTGATATATCTCTCATTGCCCAACACCCTCTATGACCCCAATGCTGCCTGTAATCTGGTGTCGTACTCCCAGCTCAAGGCCGATGGAACCCCAATCGAACAACACGAGCAGGGCTTCTCTCTGGTCACGGATTCTGGTCGCGTCATCGCTCAGGAGAGCAGCGGCATATACCGACTACACTTTGAGCGGGCCGCCATCGAGCAATCTTCCACACGCGCGTCACTACCTGTCTACGCCACCAAGAGGCCTGACTCGCCCCTTGGCACGCGCGCATGGGCCACTTGAGCGAAGATAACCTGAAAAGGCTTGTCAACATGTCATCTGGCATGCGACCACTGCCAACATCGTGCCTCTGCCTTAGCTGTGTTAAGTCAAGGCTATGAGAGCGACCGTACAACAAGCCTGCCAAACCTGGTACCTACCCCTCGGAATACCCTCCACAACGATATTGCTGGACCTTTGCCCGTTGTTGGTTACGAAGGGGACCCGATACTGAGCAGTGTTTATTGACGATCTTACAGGCTGGACACACGTCGTGCCTCTACGACAAAAATCTGGGTCATCAGCGGCCCTCGGATGGCTCGATCTCGTTGAAGGTCCTGAGGGACGTTGTCACCGCATTCGTTTAGACTAAGCCGGGGAAAACAGATCAGCCGAGTTCATTGCCGCCTGTACAAGCCGAGGCATTGAACTGGAGTTTCCGGCGACTGACCACCAATAGCAAAATGGAGTCGCAGAAGTTACCAACCGCATCATCCTAGAAAGACCTCATGCCGTCCTCGACGCCTCCAGGCCACCCCAATTCTACTGGCCGTTCATTGTTGAGTCAGTTGCTTACCTGCGCAACAGAAGCCCTCACAGCCGTCACGACAAGACCCCGTACGAGGGTTGGTTCGGCGACAAACCTGACCTGTCTCACATCCGCACATTTGGCTGCAAATGCTACACTAAAACGACTGGCCAGCGCGAGAAACTTTTCACACCAAAGGTTTCTGTCTGCCGCCTTTTAGGATACAGGGGGAGCCGCATCTACCTTCTCCTGAGAGAAGATGGCACTATTATCAAGTCTTCAAACGTTGTCTTTGATGGGTCACATTGCAACTCTCAGGATTGTTCCCCCATGCACCCCCCCATCTATCTCGGCCGAACAATGCCACGATTCCAATGTATTCACTGCGTCGACTAAGCGAGCGGGTGACTCTACCGACTCATCACGCCCAGCTAAAAGGTTACTCACGCCTGCACGTCTGGCGAGCCCTCCAGCGTCACAGCCAGGGGGAGATACCAGTGACGGACCGATCATGCCCATCGATGGCCTGACGCCGCAAGACTCCTCGCCGTCCACCACACCGCAAGACAACCCTCCGACTCCAGACGAACATCGCCAAGACTCCCCTATCATAGAAAGACACACCTCTCGGCTACCCTATCGTTCGACACGCGGCCTGTACCCTGACAACACTATTCAACGATATGGCCACAACCTCATCATTGCTGCCGTCGGCGCCTTGATGGTGGCCCCGGAAGCCATCATGAGAACGCTGAGGAATATACCGAGCAAGATGAGGATGTGCCACGGGAAGCCTGGCAGGAGCTGGCCAATATTATCCCACAACATGCTCCCGACGAAGAGACGGTTCAGATCTTCGGCAACCGCGACATAGACCTCGCTTGCTCCTGGGTAATTCACATTGGACGCTATGCGGTGGTGTGTGCGAATGCACGGTTCTCCGTAACGTTCAAGTTGCAGTACGAGCCTGTTGAAACAGGCGTGAGGGCGCAGGTCGACTACCAGTCTCAGCTCAACAGTGAACAGCTTGCTGTGTGGGATATCTTTAGAACACACTGCTGCCAACTGGCATAAGCACTGCCACAAGGACCGGAACGAGCACCGGAACGAGGACTGACGCCGGCACCCGTCCTTATGCAGGTTCATGGCGCTGGAGGCACTGGCAAGTCTTTCCTCATCCATGCTGTATCCGATGTTCTCCAGACCAAACTGCCTGGATCAGTGGTACGTGCAGCGCCAAAACCGACTGGCGGCTTTGTTGCTTTCCCGGCCTTTTGAGGAGCAGGCAATGTTGATAATAGACTTTTGGATCTTCTCCAGATGTTCCCGGTTGTAGGCGTTGACCTGGTCGTTGGTCCGATAGATGCGCAGCGCATCTTTGAGGCTAATCACATCTGACGGCGGCAGGTGGTGCTGGATCCTTGTACAGAGAAGATGAAAGTGTTCTGGCGTCGGATTGCAAGTTTGACCGATCTGTCTTCTTGAAGCAAGTCGTGACTCGTGAGGCAAGCGGGTGATGGTCAAAAACCCTTTCGAGACACCCTAGCTGCGCTAAGAGATGGCAATCCGACGTCCGAACACTTTCGTCTTCTCTGACAAGGATCCAGCACCACCCGCCGCCGTCAGATGTAATTGGCTTTAAAGATGCGCTGCGCATCTATCGGACCAACGACCAGGTCAACGCCTACAACCGGGAGAATCTAGAGAAGATTGAAAAGCCTTTTATCAACATTGCTTACTCCTCAACGGGCCGGGAAAGCAACAAAGCCGCCAGTCGGGATGCCGGCAATCCTCAACAGCAACTGAGCCTGTGCGTTGGAGCCAAGGTTATGTTGACGGAGAATCTCTGGACAGCCAAGGGGCTTGTGAACGGGGCAATTGGTACCGTCGTTGACTTTGTCTGGAAAGACGGTACTGCTGCCAGCGATCTGCGCCAGGTAGCCCCGACCGTACTGCTTGTGCACTTTGACTCTTACACAGGTCCGCCCGTTGATCTCAACAAGTCGCAATTGTGTGAGGGAGCGATGACAGATAGCAAAACCGCGGGGTGATAGAGTGGTTGACTGAAAGCGGGGCAAGCCTTGCAAGGAACGACAGTTCCAACTTCCGGCAAGGCGCTTTCCGCGACCCCCACCAACAAATGGTCGTCCCCGACCAAGACACTCCGAGGCTAACTTATAACGGAATATCTCGATCGTGAACACGACTTGGTGTTTTCGAGAAGGATGTCGTCCAACGCCTCAAACTTTTTTCTCGTGCGCTTCCGAGGATAAGAAATCCGTAATGACAGACTTCGAAACTGTCTAGATATTTTGGACTTGGTCTGCCATATATCAAGAAGCAAAATCGGAACCGTCAAACGTTCCGCAAAAAATTCAAGCCAAACGCCCAAACGGAAAGTGCCTTGCCGGAACTGTCGTTCCTTGCCCTGCTTTCAGTCAACCACCCTATCACCCCGCAGTTCTGCTATTTGTCATCGCTCCCTCACATTTTCCTTGTGAGAGACACCTTTTGTGATCGAGGGACGCTTTCTGTGGAGTTGTCGTGTTAGTCTGGATTTGCATGTTTCTCTTACTGCTCTTTAGTTGCATTCCGATCTGTTGGTTTCCTAGGCATCCGGAGAGTTCGCACGAGAAGACGAGAGAGGAGAGTTAGTTGGGCTTTGTCGTGTTTTGAAGACTCAGTTTCTGTCTTTCTGGTAGTAAATTGAGTCTCGTCCATCTTCTCTTTTTAGTCTGGTAGATCTTTCCAGATCTATCAGTCCTTCTTTTCTTGTTTGTTCCCAGTAAGCTGAGATCTTGTTCCTTGTCCGTCTGGACATCGATACGACCTTTTTCCCGAGTTTCCACCCTTTCCGGCCCTCGGTCCTCCGAGTTTCACTGGCGACCTCGCCAGGAGGGATAAACAATTTGCTTTCTGAAGCGATCCTGGATCTCGTTTCTCTGTTGTCGCTGCCTTCGTGCGCTTCGTGCCGAGATTCGTCTATGTCTTCGCATTTTCTTGACCGTCGCTGCCGTCATTGCGCGTCGTGTTGAGAGTCTTTCAGTTTCAGTCTCCTAGATCTCGTTCTTTACCGCACTGTCATCATTGCGTGCCCAGTTGAGAATTCTCAGGAGGTTCTTCATTATTATTTTGCAGATTGCTATCAGTAGCAATTATCTTTCATCAATTTTTCATCCTTTTACTTTTTTTCCTGTCACGCATTTAATGAGACTAGTCATTCATGATGTCTCAAGCTCGTGTTCCTAAGCTTCCATCGTTGCGGGAGATTGGTACGTATGATGGGAAAACACCTGCTGAACGATACTTATCGCCGACCAGGGCACACTCTCAAACATGTTAACGATGGTAAACATGTCGATTCGAGCACTTATATTTCCATGTTTGAGTTGGCTCTTGACGAGACGGAGATGCCGCGGTATTTGCGGGAACCTCATTCCAGGTTCGATCGATTATGAGCCAAGCATCCAAGGGCGTTGCTTCAGATAAAGACCTTGAGGATCTTCAGCGCACCTTTTCAGTGAGGTATCCCCCAGCCGCTGAGTAAAAGAAAACTGTTATTTGGGCTGATATCGACATGCGCCAAGCTGAAGGCGAGAACCTTACTAGATACTGGTCTTGAATTTCTATCAACGTGCGGATGGGTAAGATACATAAGATGGCGTGACTTGCGTCGTAGACCCCGGTAACATACCATGCATTGCTTATCTGAAGCTGGATGAACGGGAACCAGCCTCACCTTGATTCGGAGTCTGACTTAGTAGGTACCTTTACGGTATACCAGGTTAGGTTAGGTAGTCTATGGTGAGATGACGTGTTGGCTCCAAAACTCCACTTATGGTCTTATCCATTAGGTACATATACCTACCTACTTATTAGCCAAGGGCCTCGCTCAACCTACCGACAACTTCCTTAGTTCTCTAATGAATCTTATTCCATCCCTCGTACATCATGTCTACACCTGAAGTGTTTGAGCGAAGGTCACCACAGGCCGAGGATGACCTCATTGTCGCAGAGAATATTCCCGTAAGCCTGGGTCGTCGCAGAGACTCATTCACTTCGAGTCAATGAATCAAATTCAAAGGTGGCAGAAACAAGAGGATAACGTGATTTTTAGGATGATGAAAATGACATCGATTCTGTCTTCTCCGAAACGTTTGTGCACCTCACACTCCACGTGCCATTCCAGGCCTCCTGAGTCCTGACAGTCCGCCGCAGTCAAAGTTCCACCGCCTCTCTTGCATCGAGCATCTTCGAGTATCGTCAACTCCATGGCCGCACCTATCATAGTGATAAGTTTACGACGAGTTATATCATTCCGAACGACGACCAACAGCTCGAATCGGAGGAATTATGGTTCGAGTCACCACAAGCCCGCATCGGCGCATTTTCGGCAGGATCGTGCGCTGATGCTGAATCTTAGTCACCATTATATGAAGATCCTTCTCGACGACAAGCTGTTCCTGGCACCAATTGAGAAAGATAAGATCCACGTCCGTAACCGGTGACTCCTGTGCGCATTCAGGCGCACTTAGGGGACATTTTCTTTCTTAAATTTTTAAAAAAGTCCCTGGTAACTAATTGAGCCAATAAAATCAGCGGGTGCTTGATGTTGGTACAGGATCAGGTAAGTCGTGACCGGCCCCCGGAATTTCACTAAGTGGGAATGTCGCTGACCAATTCGAAAGGTATCTGGGCAATGTATGCCGTGTGGTCGAATGAAACTTGATACCATATCGTCCTTTGCTCACAAAGCGGAATAGCGAATTCGCCGATCAGATGCCAAACGCTTCAGTTCTTGGTACAGACATCTTCCCGTGTCAACCGCAGTGGGTTCCGCCGAATCTTCGCTTCGAAATAGACGATGCCACACTTGAGTGGACCTGGGACGCCAACCATTTTGACTTTATTCACATCCGCTTTATCGTAGGTGGTATGCAAGACTGGGCAGCCCTCTTCAAAGAAGCCTACAGATGCTGTGCGCCAGGAGGATGGGTCCAGTCTGTCGAGATTGATTCCCGTTTTCGCAGCGACGACGGGTCTACTCGATTGGAACCAGTGCTTGCCTCGTATGGAGATCTCTTTCGAGAGGGCGGCAGAATCATGAATCGTTCCTTCTTCCTGCAAGAAATACAGCAGCAGGCATTTGAAGAGGCTGGCTTTGTCGATAAAAGGCTAGTTCGATACAAAGTATGTCCTGGCATCAGCCAAGCGTCACTTTTGAGAGTTCATCGAGAGAATTGACTCTCCACTAGGTTCCTATTGGTCCCTGGGTAAAGGATCCTAAGCTCGCTGAAGTTGGGCGGTTCGTCCGGGCGACACTGGACAACGACCTTCAAGGTAATGCGTCTGTTATTTCCTTTTTCTTATGCTTGTACGAAGTATGAATGATTCTCACCTCTCATCCATAGGATACACCCAGATGGTTTGGCACAATATCCTCCGAAAGCCAGCAGACGAATACCATGTGTGGCTCGCGAACTTACGCAAGGCGATTCGTAATCCTAAAGTGCATAGCTACATGATCGTGCATATTGTGTATGGACGCAAGGCAGGGTGATCTGACTCTTACATAGTAAGACCGAGTAGTTGAGGTGATTCTTTTTTTATAACACCTAAAAACGTACCTCAAAGACGCTTCAATGCTTCCGCCTCGTTCATCTGTTGTGCCAGAGGTCATGTGGACACAAAGACATTCACTCTGCGATTAAAATGCCTCTGCCGGAGGAAAGACGCCCAACATGACAAAACATCACGATGATTTCGCGAGATACGAAGGTGAGAATTGGGGGGTGCGAAGTTGTGTGGATTGTGAATCTCCATTGTGCTCACAAGTATGCATATTGATTTATGTTTGTCTGGAAGTGTCGCAAATCGTGTTTTGTTAGCTTGGTCGGGTGCCCTCGCCCTTTTCGTGAGATCCCCCAATCTTGGCTAGTGAACCGTTTTTTGATCCCATAAACGAGGCTTGGGAGAATACCCTCGTCATTAGCGATCTGCTTGGCCGATTTGACTGCTGTCAGATTTGAATAGAGGCGATTCTCAGTGCGTGCCGTTAACTGTTTTTTGAATGGCAAAGGGCGTCGTCGCGTAGCCATGGCTGCTCAAAGATGATGGGGTTGGTTTTTGGATGAAGCCAAATTGACGCGACGAAAACTGGGGAGATTTGCGTTATTCGGGCTTTCTATCACGTGACCCGGCAACTGTGTCGCCGTTGTCTGTGTGTGGATTTGTCACATGTACCTAGCATAATCAAATGTCGACATTGCGCCGCTCGTCTGGGGACAACGGATATATTGCAACTCATGCGACACATTTCACTATGTCCCGACGCCTCATTTGACATGTAATAAGGTCTCCAAAGGCTGTATATATTCTTGCGACTGGTTCTGTGTTCTCTATCGTCGATTGTTCAACATTGTAAATTACAATTTTTCCTCGTGTAATTTACAGCGTGATTTACGCGTGATTTACAAGGTTTGTAATTGAGGTACGTGTAAAATGCAAATAACAACCCTACCCGACAGACTAGTATGTACATTAATTCACCCGACAATACCTGTCGAGACTCTAATAGGCGACATCCACCACCCGAAGTCAGACAACTTGCACTTGTCACCATCTGGCAGAACCATCATAGGTGCACCACTATCGCAAAACTCTTCTGCCGACACCTTCATACAATCTGCACGACTTCTTCACGACGTCTGCCGAAAGACTTCTCATCTACACGAAACGATCATCACATCTACCGAGGTTCTCTCACAATCACGCAATCGTCATTCAGACAATTGCCGAATAGATAGCATTCACCCTTGTACTCTTGTCAGGATAGAACTGTAGAGAAGATCTCTTCTCCCAACTATAAAAGTAGTTCTTCCTCCCGTTCTGGAAATGGAGGTCACGCACAAATACAATCACATTACATCTCACACGTTGTGCGACAGTTATGAGCCCGGAAGGAATTTTCTGAACAAATTCCTGAAACTTCTCTGACAATCAACAACTCCATTCTTCATCACAACACTTCTCACAAGACCCTTCATTTCAAACTCCTTCACCAATTCTTTCATCAATTCAGCACGATGGACAACGCCAACACTCCCGGCTACACCGGCATCAAGCTCTCGTCAGTGGAACACTGGTCACGATGGTTCGAAATCTTGAAGCAAACCGCTGAAGGATACAACATCTGGCACAAGGTGGACCCTGACATGGAGACTGCTGAAGATGATCTTCTGCAGGAACCAGAGATGCCGGGCGAGCCCGTCCTTGAACAATACATTGAGGTCCATTCGACTGACGAACATACGCCAACAATGCTGGAAGCCGTCCAGTATTATCATGTTCTTCACATCGAAGCATGCCGGAAGCACAAGTCCAAGGAAGCCAAGGAACTTGCGATTCACAAATGGATCGCAATCACCGTCAATCCCAGTCTTCACTCTTCAACTCTTGAGACAATCCGCGCTGAAACAGGCCGCAGGGAAGTCACTCTGCGAGAAATCACGAAACAAATCGAAGGAAAATTTCTCCCCAGGACTGATGGTCCTCACCGCTGAGACTGCGACTCAGTACAAGGAGCTACTCAACGACGCCAGGTGGGCAAACACTAGCCCCGACAAATGGATCGAGAAATGGAACACGGTCTACCAGAAAGCTATGCGCCTGAACATCAACGAGGTCCAAGAAGTCAACGCCATCCAGGATTTCATCCAAGCGGTCGGGGCACAGTTCGAGCCAACCTGGGCTGAGGCCAAGAAGGTCAAATTGGTCGAGTACAACAGCGACCTACCTGACAACATCACCCTCAAGTCAGTAGCCGAGGAGTTCATGCGATACCGAAAGGCAACTCGGGTTTTTGATCAAGACCACGGAAAGGGGATTCACGCGACTTTGGGAAACCACCCAGACAAGCCAAATCACGTCAATGCATCCAAGGGCGCTTCAAAGAACGTCAACTGTCCTTGCGGCTTCACCCATACATGGAAGCCTCAACTTTGCCGAACCCTCCTATATGCCATCACCGGAGAACTGGTCAACAAGAAGCGAACCCCGACAAAGGATCTTTGTGAGAAGATCAAGCAGCGATATGAAAGTCCGAAGTGGGAGACACTTCGAACTCTCATCAACAATGAAGGATGGAGCAAGTATGATGCTAAGCCTAAGGAACAATTCCCGGGCAGAGTGTCAGCAGCAATCATCGACCCAGGCATGATCGACCAAGTCGTCGGACCAAAAATTGTGTATTAATTTCCACGACAGGCAAGCATCATCACATGCTAGCTAAGAGCACACTCTTTGACAACTGCGGCGCAATGCACGTCGTCAACGACTTGGCATACTTCGAACCAGGATCACTCAAGTGTTCCTTCGACGGCGACTATCTCGAAGCGGGTACGACATCATTCAACATTTCAGGCAGAGGAATTCGCGTTATCAAGAACGTCCTCAACGGCGGGAAAGGACCATGCACGGAGGACCTTGTTCTTGAGGATGTCGCTTATGTTCCAGGATTCCACGTCAACATCGTATCCGAAAGCAAACTCATCGAATAGAACATTTGGTACTGTGGACGAAACAGCACTCTGCGATACGGAACTGTTCAGGATACCTTGGTCCTAGCACAGCTGGTCAGGAAGTTTAACATCGTCTTCCTTCAATACAACCCCGTTTCCACTTTTTACCAATCCGACCCATGGCCAGTGAACATGATCAATGTCCACTCTGAACCAGCGTATATTCGAGACAAGATTCAACACAAATACGCCCGGCACCCTCGCACAGACACTGAGGAACTTTGGCACCTCCGATCCGGTCACCCAGGCAAAGAGTCACTTCGCCGACTGGTGCAATATGCCATGGGGGTTCAAATCACAGGCACCAGGCGCTTAGACTGCGAAGCATGTGCCGTCACTCACGCCAAACAGGTCATTTCACGACAGCCGTCCCTCAGACTGGCCACCAGACCCTTCGAGAGAGTACATTGGGACTTGCAGGATTATCTGGAAAGCTATAACGGGATGTCATGGCTCATCGTTCTCAAAGATGAGTTCTCAGGATTAATCCACGTCTGCTCATTGCCCAACAAATCCCATGACACCGTCTTCAACGTACTGGTTTACTATGACTCGTGGGCAAAGAAACAGTACGGCCTTTCCGTTGTTAAGTTCAGACAGGACAACGAGAGGGCTGTCATCTCCGAATCAGGACTGACCAGGTTTCAGCTTTGGGTATTGAAGGAAGGTATCGAACTGGAGTGTGCTCCGCCATATACGCATGAACCCAATGGTGCTGCGGAAAGAGCGAACCAGTTGATAACTACCAAATCAATAGTCATGCTTACAGCAGCCAATCTTCCAGAAATTCTTTGGCCCGAAAGCACCCGGGCGGCGGCATATATTCACAACATGAGTCCACAACAACGTTTAGGCTGATCAACACGTTACACCTATAGATACGATAATTCGCATCAATACACATGCGGCAGCTCCTCCAGCACCATCACAAACAATCTGGCACCCGATTGGAGCGGACTCTATGCATACGGATGCAAGGCATATCATATGCAGAGAGAGCGAGATATCCGACGTTGCCTCGAGGATGTGTTTTGTAGTGGCGTCTGTTCCGATTTGTCTCCCGCTCCCGTTGCATCGGATATACTCTGCATCCGTATCATGTATGCATAGAGTCCGCTCCAATGAGTCCAATCGGGTGCCAGATTGTCTGTGATTGTGCTGAAGGAGCTGCCGTACGTGTACTGATGTCGAATTAACGTATCGAGAGGTGTTGAGCAACCTAGACGTTGTTGTGGACTCATATTGTGAATGTACGCCGCAGCTCTGGTGCTTTCGGGCCAAAGATCTTCTGGTAGATTGGGTCCTTTAAGCATGGCGATCGATTTGGTAGTTACCAACTGGTTTGCTCGTTCCGCAGCACCATTGGGTTCATGCGTACATGTCGGAGCACACTCCAGTTCGATACCTTCCTTGAATGCCCAGAGCTGAAACTTGGTCCGTCCAGTTTTGGAGATGACAGCCCCCTCGTTGTCTTGTCTGAACTTAGCAACGGAAAGGCCGTACTGTTTCTTTGCCCATGAGTCAGTAAACCAGTACGTTGAAGACAGTGTCATGGGATTTGTTGGGCAAAGAGTAGACGTGGAGTAATCCGGAGAACTCATCTTTGAGTACGATGAGCCATGACATCCCGTTATAGCTTTCCGGATAATCCTGCAAGTCCCAATGTACTCTCTCCAATGATCTGGTAGCCGGTCAGTGAGACGGCTGTCGTGAAATGACCTGTTTGGCGTGAGTGACGGCACATGCTTCGCAGTCTAAGCGCCTGGTGCCTGTGATTTCAACCCCCTGGCATGTTTCACCAGTCGGTGAACTACCTCTTTGCCTAGGTGACCGATCGGAGGTGCCAAAGTTCCTCAGTGTCTGTGCGAGGGTGCCGGGCGTATTTGTGTTGAATCTTGTCTCGAATATACGCTGGTTCAGAGTGGGCATTGATCATGTTCACTGGCCATGGTCCGAATTGGTAACAAGTAGAATCGGGGTTATATTGAAGGAAGATGATGTTAAACTTCCTGACCAGCTGTGCTGGGACCAAGTTATCCTGAACAGTTCCGTATCGCAGAGTGCTGTCTCGTCCACAGTACCAAATGTTCTATTCGATGAGTTTGCTTTCGGATACAGTGTTGACGTGAAATCCTGGGACATAAGCAACTTCCTAGAAACAAGGTCCTCCGTGCATGGTCCGTTCTTGCCGTTGAGAACGTTTTTGATAACACGAGTTCCTCTGCCAGAAATTCCGAATGATGTCGTACCTGCTTCGAGATAATCGCCGTCAAATGAACACTTGAGTGTTCCCGGTTCAAAGTATGACAAGTCGTTGACGACGTGCATTGCGCCGCAGTTGTCAAACAGTGTGCTCTTAGCCAACAGGTGATCACTGATGATGTTTGCTTGTCGTGGAAAACACAATTTTCGGCTCGGTGAGTTGGTCGATCATGCCTGGATCGATGATTGCTGCTGACACTCTGCCTGGGAATTGTTCCTTAGACTGCGTGTCAGACTTGCTCCATCCTTCGTTGTTGATGAGAGCTCGAAGTGTCTCCCACTTCGGGCTTTCATATCGCTGCTTGATCCTCTCACAAAGATTCTTTGACGGGGTCCTCTTCTTGTTGCACAGTTCTCCTGTAATGGCGTAAAGGAGAGTTCGGCAAAGTTGGGGCTTCCATGTATGGGTGAAACCGAAAAGACAGTTGACATTCTTTTGGGTGCCCTTGGACGTGTTGTCGTAAGTTGGTTTGTCGGAGTGGTTGCCCAAAGTTGCGTGAATCCCCTTTCCGTGGTCCTGATCAAAAATCCGAGTCGCCTTTCGGTATCGCATAAACTCCTCGGCTACAGACTTGAAGGTGACGGTGTCGGGCAGGTCGTTGTTACATTCGACCATCTTGACCTTCTTAGCCTCAGCCCAGGTTGGCTCGAATTGTGCTCCGACCGCTTGTATGAAGTCCTGGTTCCTGACTTGCGCTGGCTCCTTGGATCTCGATCATCTCGTTGATATTCTGGCGCAAAGCCTTCTGGTAGACCGTGTTCCATTTTTCGATCCATTTGTCGGGGCTAGTGTTTGCCCACCTGGCGTCGTTCAGCAGTTCCTTGTACTGCGTAGCAGTCTCAGCGGTAAGGACCATCAGTCCTGGGGAGAAACTTTTCTTCAATTTTTCGTGATTTCTCGCAGACTGACTTGCCTGCGGCCTATCTCAGCACGGATTTGTCTCAACAGTTGAAGAGTGAAGACTGGGATTGACGGTGATTGCGATCCATTTGTGAATCGCAAGTTCCTTGGCTTCCTGGAACTTGTGCTTCCGGCATGCTTCGATGTGAAGAACATGGTAATACTGGATGGCTTCCAGCATTGTTGGCGTATGTTCGTCAGTCGTTCGAACCTCAATGTACTGTTCGAGGACGTCTCCGCCCGGCATCTCTGGTTCCTGCAGAAGATCGTCTTCAGCAGTCTCCATGTCAGGGTCCACTTTGTGTCAGATGTTATGTATGTCCTTCAGCAGTTTGCTTCAAGACTTCGAACCATCGGCACCAGTGTTCCACTGACGAGAGCTTGATGGCGGTGTAGCTGGGAGTGTCCATGGTGCTGAATTGAAGGAAAAAAATTGGTGGAGGAGTTTATAATGAAGGGTCTTGTGAGAAGTGTTGTGATGAAGAATGGAGTTATTTGTGCGTGACCTCCATCTACAGAACAAGAGGAAGAACTACTTTTATAGTTGGGAGAAGAGAGCTTCTCTACAGTTCTATCTTGACAAGAGTACAAGGGTGAATGCTATCTATTCGGCAATTGTCTGAATGACGATTGCGTGATTGTGAGAGAACCTCGGTAGATGCGATGATCGTTTCGTGTAGATGAGAAGTCTTTCGGCAGACGTCGTGAAGAAGTCGTGCGGATTGTATGAAGATGTCGGCAGAAGAGTTTTGCGATAGTGGTGCACCTATGATAGTTCTGCCAGATGGTGAAGGGTGCAAGTTGTCTGACTCGAGTGGTGGTGTCAGATTCAAGGTACCTATGTTGGCGATTGGTCTTGTTGTAGTGATAATTTGATTGACTGATCACTGACCTTGTGTGTGTCCTTTCTACCTGGGTCTTCAGGGGCCATTCTAATGATTCTGATGTATTCACGTGACCTCTGCCGTGTATTACCGCCCAGCGACGCGTACCTAGTTGTAGGGGACAGTAGGGGACCCATATTTGGGCGAAAGATACACCGGACCCACATGGCAGTTTATGCAGGTAGAAAGAATCCTGGTAGCTCATCTGAGAAAAACGCCGACCCTCGAGGATATCCCAAGTTCCCTGCGGATTGGGCACTGTTGGGTTGTCGTATTCGAAGCGATCTACTGAGTTTGGTTCTGGCAGGGTTTGCTGCGTGCGCTGGCGCGGCCACGCTGAGGTTTTCTCGTGTCTCCTTTATCCTTTCTCGCTTGCACAGATGTTTCCTCGCTTGCGCAGATGTTCTCAGTTGTATATAGTCTCTTGGCCCTCCCTGTTTCTTCAGGTGGTCATTCACCTCACATACGTCGTTGAGCTGTCTCATTATTATACTTTTCCACTTCCTCTGGAAGTGTTGTCTGTCTATCCTTTGTTCTTCTGGTCGTGCGACCGTGTTCTTCTGGCCCACACACTGTGCGCCCTACCTCTTAGTACTGTCCTTCTCCACCCTCCCTGCTACCTACTGTTTTCTGGCGACAGAGACAGGGTGTGGTCCTCTCTTCAAACAGCCGCTTCCTTATTAAGCGCCCTGCGACACTCGAACGTTTACCCTACCACTCACTCTTTCACTTGAACAATTCCCTTGTTACTCTACGGAGTACCACTCTTGTCTTTGAACCCTTCCAACCAGCGTCTAGCAGGTTGCCAAGGCTTCTGTTGTTCTGTTGTTATCCTGGAGCCTTTCAACTCCCCCTCTTTCTCGTGGGATTCCCAGCCGGCAGATTGTTGCCCGCCTGAATCTTCACCATCTACGTCATCTTCTGCTTCACCTTCTGTCTCTCCTTCTGTTTCTCCTTGCATCCGTGTTGTCAGTGCTTCTGTCGAGGAAGACGACATCCACTCCCTTGTTAATCGTTTCCGGAATTTTAATTCCCCTGGTCCGATCATGTCTTCCTCTCTCACTTCGTCCTTGGAGGCTGCCTTCAAACTTCCTGTCATCTCTGCTCCGGGCTCGTTTGATGGTTCGTCTAACGCCACGCGTTGGTTGACCAAACTACAGTGGTCCTTTCAGGCAGTCAACGAAGGAATGGATGCGGATCCCAACACGTTCATCAAAGCCATGAACATGGCTTTGGAGGGACAAGCTGCGACGTACGTCGATAGCTCTGAACTCCTCAGATCTATCGTGGCTCGTGCAGGCCGTGGCAGTGCCACCCAGGACGACCTTGCTGATTTTCGGCGCGCCCTGACTGATCGTTACCATCCCAACTTCGTTGATGAGCCGGCCCTCACCAGCTCAAATTTTGAGATGCGCCAGGGTGCTGATGAGCCTCTCTTCGCTTATCACACCCATGTGGTTGGTCTCTTGCGCCGAGCTGGCGGGAAGGATGCACCATCGGGGGATGACACCCCTCTGTCTATTGCTGAGAAATACATTCTCAACGACTTCGTCCAACGCTTCATTCAGGGTCTCGCCGACAAGTCCCTCATGCAAGAGGCGATAACCCAGAAGAAGGAGACATTCTTTTTCGGGCGCCTCTTGGAGACGGTCACCCTAGAAGAGAGCTTTTTGAACTGCTTCGATGTTTCCGGGCTGATCTGCCACAGATCCATCAGTGAAATGGGGACGGAGATGCGACTTGCAAGGGCTTTCCAGTCGATCGGGCCAAGGCCCTCTCTTCCCCTAGTGTCCCGAGCGACAGCTCGAGCCAGTTCAGTCTTCGCCAGCTGGATAGAGCTAGCCTGACGGATCCTCTCATAAGCGGACTTCAAGGAGTCGGATGAAAGAACATTCTGGGTTATCGCCTCTTGCATGAGGGACTTGTCGGCGAGACCCTGAATGAAGCGTTGGACGAAGTCGTTGAGAATGTATTTCTCAGCAATAGACAGAGGGGTGTCATCCCCCGATGGTGCATCCTTCCCGCCAGCTCGGCGCAAGAGACCAAGAAGCTCTGGGGGTCCCTGACTTCTCTGGGTTCGAAAAAGTCGCAAAAGATTTCGCGGACGCAGTGTTCCAAGTCGCCGAGAATTGGGTTCCTGGATTTATGGGCCATGGACGAAAAGTGCCGGATATGGACATACGGGAGGTGATGAAACGCTACCGAGATCATATGACTCCGTATCAATTCAAAGAGATTCAGGGCTGGCGTCGCCGCGTCTTCGTGACAGCAGATGACGGGTTAGATCTTGCTGATGGTAGTGCATCCACCAAGAGTAGGAAGAGGGACGCCTCTGACCCTGCCGCAAGCGCGCCACTCCCAAAACGTTCCAAACCGCAAAATAATTCCAAACAAACTATAAAACAGAATTCTACAACCACGAAGTCATCGAGCAGTAGGAAAAAGGATTACCCAGCTTGCAATTTGCGTCATAAGCTGGAAAATTGTTTTTGCATCAACAAAGAACGATCCCCTGAACCGTTTAAATTTAACGAATCACTCGACGAGTTCATCGATTACCGACGAAAGCACGATCCTGGCTTCCAGAAGCTACTGTAGGGAATCGGAATTGCCACGACAACGGATGAGAACGAATGACTCCATGGCCGACAAATAACGAAAGTGAAAGATACCCTCTGCGCGTCATTTCAAGTCAATTCCCATCAAGAATATCCTTTGAAACATTCTTTTATCCTCGACCCAGATTCAACCTGCTATATCACCAACACTCCTGATCGCATTTCTCACTTCGGGCCAGCGACACAGAGGGGCAGGAAACACCCAAGTATGGATAACTGGGCATGGTTCAATCATTCTGTTAGAAAATCAAGGAAAAGTCACCAGAGTCACTCTTCGCGATATGGCTATCTGCCCAGATCTCCTATACTGTGTACAACCTGGTTTCGTTTCGGCAACTTCGGTAGTCAGGAATGATTGAATCTGGTGGAATACGCAGCCAAATCCGACTACTTTGAGGAGACCTGACGGAACGATCATTAAAAGTGTCCCTGAAATACATGGCCAATGGGTTCTGGAACACAATCCCCTTCCTTTCAGTGCCACGTTTCACTATTCACACCAGCTCCCGTACGGCGAGAGCGCCTTCCAAGACAACTGCGACAATGTGGCACAAACGCCTTAGACACCCCGGTCCCGCAGCAGTTGAACAGCCCGTTTGATAAGCTGAGGGGGTGCGCATTAGGGGCATCGCCACTGTTGAGTGCAACGCGTGCGCCAAAGCGAAAGCGAAACGACAAATACGCCGCGCACCTCGCACCCATGACGAAGCGCCAGGGGAGAGAATAGCGATTGATTTCCACTCTTACGAGATGAGTGTTGACAGGGAAAAGAGTCAGATGCTAGCCGTCGACAGGTGCTCAGGTTTCCAATTGGATTTTTACTTTACGGACAATCGTACAGCGGATTCGATAATCGCTAAGCTGACAACATTTTTCCTCTTTCTGAAAAATCAATTCAACATTTCGGTTAAGGCCATTGAGTGCGACAACTAGATCACCACTGTGAAACCGAAGATACAGAAATGGTAAGCGTCGAAAGGTATGGCGGTCGAGCCTTCAGCCCCGGACACACAGTCTCAGAATGGCCTCAGGGGGTGTTAACAAAGCAAAGGCGCGAGCTATGAGAATTGATGCCCATTTTTCCGAACAACTCTGGCCTGAGATCACAAGAGCGGCCGTTTATCTCCACAACAGAACACCCAATTACGCTAACAATTGGATGTCGCCCTATGAGGTGGGTTTCAACCACATTGCCCGCAGAAACGGAATCGCTCATCCAAGTCGAAAGTCAAACCTGTCTCACCTCAAGGCATAGAGGTGTAAAGCCTTTGCAATGACAAGCGATGCATCTCTATCGACTGGATCCGAAAGCGTGGTCCGTGGATCGGATTCCTTGTGGGGTATAGGTCCTCTAATATATATCGCATTTGGATTCCATCACAGGCCAGGGTTATCAGCACACGCGATGTTGTTTTCGATGAGCATTCCGTTTTCGATGGAAAAGCTGAATCCCTGCAGTTGAACACCATGCACAGCACACTGCAAAAAACAGGTTTGACTCTCGACTTGGATGAGCGATTCCGTTTCTGCGGGCAATGTGGTTGAAAAACACCTCATAGGGCGACATCCAATTGTTAGCGTAATTGGGTGTTCTATTGTGGAGATAAACGGCCGCTCTTGTGATCTCAGGGGTTGAACACCATTCACAGCACACTGCAAGAAATTGCCACGCAGGTGAGGATTTTAGAGTTACCACCTCCACCGCTTCAGCCAGAGGTCGAATCCTTTTTCGAAGACGATCATGTTGACGATCTATGCCAACAAGCTGAGCCTAATCCATCAGATATTGGTTCACCAAACTTCACATCAAAGTCAATCATCACTTATCCAACTCCTCCTCCAACACCAACTCCGCCGGCACTGCTAGCAGGGCTCATATCGGGAGACCCGACACAGTTGAATAAACACGGGTCGTCGAAAACAGTTCCCTGGGCAGCGGCATTCATAGCAGGCACTCAGGCTGGAAACGTTTTGCAGTTTCTTCGTGGGCTAACAAAGCTGAACAGTGAATTTGTCGACCGGTTTCCAAATGCTTCCGTCATTGGCACCGATCTCTCCCTAAGACTCCCCATCCCAACCGCAATTTTCCATTTCGCAGTGTAGACGACGCCTCACTCGAGTGGACTTGGGACGCCAACCACTTCGACTTTATTCACATGTGCTATATTGTAGGTGGTATTCAATACTGGACAGCCCTCTTCAAAGAGGCCTACAGATGCTGCGCACCAGGAGGATGGGTCTAGTCTGTCCAACTTGATGCTCAGTTTCGCAGCGACGACGGATCCACTAAGCTGGAACCTATTCTTGCCTCGTATGGCGATTTGTTTCGAGAGGGTGGCAAAATCATGAACCGTCACTTGTTCGTGCAAGAGATACAACCGCAGGCATTTGACGAGGCTGGTTTTGTCGAACAAAGGGTAGTTTGGTACAAAGTTCGTCCTGCCATCTGTCATCTGTCACAATTGGTAGTTTACGATAGAATTGACCTTTCACTAGGTTCCTGTTGATCCATGGGCAAAAGATCGTTAACTTGCTGAAGTTGGACGGTTTTCAGGGCGGCTCTGGAGCAGGAAAATGGCCTACAAGGTAACACATCTGCCATGCTCTCCACACTAATAACTATAGTTGCAAAAATTGAAAAAGTACGAAGTAGGGAACAACTCTCATCTCTGATCATTAGGTTACACCCAGATGGTTTGGCACAATGTCGTTCAAAGGCCAGCAGACGAATACCATGTGCGGCTCGCGGACTTGCCGCTTGCGTAAAGCAATCCGTGATCCCGAGGTTCACAGCTACATGACTGTGCACATTGTTTATGGGCGTAAGCCCTGCTGATCCGTCTTATCGAGTAGTTGAACGAAATATTCTCTTTCGTTAGCGTATAGGATTTCATTCCGTAAATACATCACTTCAACGCTACTCAATTGTCTGTGATGACTCATGACAAGTGATGTCCATCTATCTTCAAGAGAAGTCGTTGAGCTCTGATGATACGACAATAAACATGGCCCACAATAGTGCGACGCTGTCAACCTCGAGCTGCGTGTTCATCGCCTTGTAAGTTGTGCAGTCGGCGGATTGTTTTTTGCCTTGTCGCATGATGCATCATTCCAGTGTAGGTAATATGGACAAAGGTGTGTCGATGCCCATTACCTTGGTCAACAATTGCATCCGGGTTGACCTTTTGCGAGCCACTTGGCTCTACGTTCAGGGCGTTTCTGCCATGAGTTGCGCGCATGTAACTACGAATAAGAATGGCGACGCCTAAAGGCTAAAATATAGGTAGTGGTGTGCATACCCTTGCCGTTGTCTCGAATGACGTGAAACGGCAGCTACCGCTTATCCGTAGCTGCATGGAATCTGACATCGAAGTTTCTCCAACTATGGTGAGATGACGTGTTGGCTTTCCCGAAACTCCACTGATCATATAGGTAGGTAGGTATTTATGAGCCATAGTGCCTCTCGATCTTTACAGTTTACTTTTGTTCTGATGAACCTTTGACTCCTATCATGTCTACACCATCTCAATCGAATGAGCAGAGGCCATCGCAGCCGGGCAGCGACTTGATTGCCACAGCGGTCGTTCCCGTAAGTCTGGGTCGCCGAACAGACTAATTTACTCGGCATTGAGTCATAGTGAATGACATAGAAGACTAACAGCATTCTTAGGCTGATGATCAGAGTGATATTGATTCTGTCTATTCCGAATCGTTTGTGCACCCCACAATCTATACACCATTCAATTCACTGACTCCCTGCCGCAGTCAAAGTTCGACCGCATCTCTAGCATCCAGCATCCTCGAGTATCGTCAAATCCGCGGCCGAACCTACCATAGCGATAAGTTCACGACAAATTATATCCTTCCCAACGACGACCAACAGCTCGAATCGGAGGAATTATGGTACTATTCACCGTGGTCCCGCATTCTCAGTAGAACAGTGCGCTGACATTGATCTTAGCCACCATTACATGAAGATCCTTTTCGACGACCGACTTTTCCTAGCGCCGCTTGAGACAAATAAGATCCACGTACGTGACTGCTGGGCGCTTTTAAAATCACTACAAAATCTCACAGAAAACAACAACACAAAAATCGGTGACTAATTGAGCGAACGTTTTCAGCGGGTGCTCGACGTCGGTACAGGATCTGGTGAGTAATAATCGGGATTTCACTGCATGCGACTTTCGCTGACCGATTCATAAGGTATCTGGGCAATGTACGACCAAAAGACCATTGAAACCGTTTCTTCGCGTGCTCACAAAATTGAACAGAGAATTCGCCGATCAGTTTCCAAATGCTTCAGTTACTGGTACAGACATCTTCCCGTGCCAACCAGAGTGGGTTCCACCGAATCTCCGCTTTGAAATAGACGATGCCACGCTCGAGTGGACTTGGAACGATAACCATTTCGACTTTATTCACGCTCGCTACATCTTTTGTGGTATCCAGGACTGGACAGCCCTCTTTCAAAAAGCCTACAAATGCTGCGCACCAGGAGGATGGGTCCAGTCGGATGAAATGAATATTGATCTACGCAGTGACGACGGGTCTACTGAATTGGAACCAATTCTTGCCTCATTTGGAGATCTCTTCCGAGAGGCCGGCAAAATCATGAATCGTCACTTCTTCATTCAAGATATACAGCAGCAGGCATTTGAAGAGGCTGGCTTTGTCGAGAAAAGGGCAGTTCAATACAAAGTATACGCTATCCTTTGTCATCCGTCACTGAGCTCTCCATCACTTTTGGGACTTTACTGAGATAATTCACTTTTCACTAGCTTCCTATTGGTCCCTGGGCAAAGGATCCCAAACTCGCTGAAGCTGGGCGTTTCGCCCTGGCGGCGCTGGAGAACGACCTTCAAGGTAACGCATCTTCCATCCATTTTTTCCTACACTAGCACGTGCCACAAGGTAGGATCCATTTCTCACGTCTCATCAATCATTGTTAGGCTATACCCAGATGGTTTGGCACAATGTTCTCAAAAGGCCAGCAGATGAATACCAGGAGTGGCTGGCGAATCTATGTAAGGCGATGCGCAATCCCAAGGTGCACAGCTACGTGATTGTGCATATTGTGTACGGACGTAAGCCTTTGTGATCCGCTTATCGAGTAGTTAAACAGACTCTATTCATTCGCAGCGTCTAACATCCTATCCCGAAAATCTCCAATGCTGCTCCATCATCTGTGATGTAACAAGTCAATCAGGGAATCAATAGCGACAGTGATACAGCACACAACAGGTACATACCAAATGATACCATACAGTAATATGTAGAGGTACCTAGGTAGTCATGCACCACTCGCTTATCTACATATCAAGGTCTCGAGGTACCTATGGAGATGAGGTATCTAATACCTCACGGCCCACAATACTGCGACGTTGGTCAGTCCGTAAACATCGAGCTGCGTGGCTATTGCCTTGTACAGTCGGAGCCTCGTTTCCTTCTGGTGTCGCTGCTTCGCATGATCATTACAAGGTAGGCAATGTATGCTCACCTTTTACGAGCCAGCACTTGGCTTTACGTATAAGGCGTTTCTGCTTCGCGTTCAGCATGATGTTACTGCGAATAAGATTCGCGATGCTAACGGCTAGAATAAGGGCGATGTAAAGGTATACCCCTGTCGCTGTCTCAGATGACGTGAAACGGCAGCTATGTACTGCTTATTCTGTGAAAATGATGGAATCTGACATTAATCGTGTTGGCGACGCTTGGCGTTCCCGAAACTCCACTGATTGATACGTGGGTATTTATGAGCCGTAGTCCCGCTCAATTTCTACGGTCTACTTTGACTCTGACGACCCTTTGACTCACACAATGTCAACAGCATCTCAAAAAAATGCGCAGAGGCCAGCGCAGGCCGAAGGCCATTTGATTCCAGCAGCGGTTATTCCCGTAAGTTTGGGTAGCCGCAGGAACTCATTTACTCGGAAGTTAGCTTTGAGTCACGGTCAACGACACAGAAGACTAACAAAAGGCGTTTTTAGGCTGATGATCAGAACGACATTGATTCGGTCTATTTCGAAACGTGTGTACACCCCACGTTTAACACTTATTCCATTACTGATTCTCTGCCGCAGTCAAAGTTCCACCGCGTCTCTTGCATCCAGCATCCTCGAGTATCGTCAAGTCCACGGCCGAACCTATCATAGCGATAAGTTTACGACAAGTTATATCCTTCCCAACGACGACCAACAGCTCGAATCGGAGGAATTATGGTCTGATCACCATCGTCCCGCTTTCTGAGTGGAATGGTGCGCTGACGTTGACTCTTAGCCACCACTACATAAATATCCTTTTCGACGACCAGCTCTTCCTAGCGCCACTTGAGAAAGACAGGATACACGTACGTGACTGATGGGCGCTTTCAGTGCCACTGGAGGGTCTCTTCTCCATGAAAACATAACAATATATAAATCGGTAACTAATTGAGTGAATGTTCTCAGCGGGTGCTTGACGTAGGCACCGGATCCGGTAAGTAATAATCGGAATTTCATTGCATGTGACTGTCGCTGACCGATTCATAAGGCATCTGGGCAATGTAAGATCAAAATACCAATTGAAACGATATCTTCGCATGCTCACAAAGTTGAACAGTGAATTCGCCGACCAGTTTCCAAATGCTTCAGTGACTGGTACAGACATCTTCCCGTGCCAACCGCAGTGGGTTCCACCAAATCTTCGCTTCGAAATAGACGACGCCACGCTCGAGTGGACTTGGGAGGCCGACCATTTTGACTTCATTCACGCCCGCTTCATCTTTTGTGGTATCCAGGACTGGAAAGCCCTCTTTCGAGAAGCCTACAAATGCTGCGCGCCAGGAGGATGGGTAGAGTCTGTCGAAATTGATATCGATTTTCGCAGTGACGACGGGTCTACTGAATTAGAACCTATTCTTGCCTCGTATGGAGAGCTCTTCCGAGAGGGTGGCAAGATATTGAACCGTCCCTTCTTCGTGCAAGAGATACAGCAGCAGGCATTCGACGAGGCTGGCTTTGTCGAGAGAAGAGCAGTTCAATACAAGGTATGTGCTTAGTATCATTTGTCATCCGTTACTTTTGGGACTCCACTGAGAGAATTGATTATGCATCAGCTTCCTCTTGGACCTTGGGCAAAGGATGCCAAACTTGCTGAAGCAGGCCGGTTTCTCCAGGCGGCTATGGAGAATGACCTTCAAGGTAACGCATCTCAGATCTGTCATGCCCTATTTCCTAAATTTCTATTGGTGTATGAAGTAAGGAACAACTCTCACCTCGGATAACTAGGTTACACCCAGATGGTTTGGCACAATGTACTGCAAAGGCCAGCAGACGAATACCACGTGTGGCTCGAGAATCTGCGTAAGGCGATTCGCAATCCCAAGGTGCACAGCTATATGATTGTGCACATTGTTTATGGACGTAAGCCTTTGTGATCGGCTTATCGAGTAGGTAGTTAAACGAATCTCGTTCTTTCACAGCGTCTAACATTTTGTCCCGTATTGCATCGCTTCAACGCTGCTCCATTATCTGTGAGACTGCGATGTCCAACGGGCCCATGGGGGAACAATAGCAATAGTGATGCCATACAGCATACAACACGGACATACCAAATGATGCCATACAATAATATGTAGAGATACCTAGGTAGTCACGCACCGCTCGCTTATCTACAGACCACCGAGGTCTCAAGGTACCTACCTAGGTAGGTATGCAGATGAGGTATCTATACACGACCCACAATACTGCGACGTTGGTCAGTCCGTCACATGTTACATGTATGCTGTTACATCGAGCTGCGTGGCTATGGCCTTGTAGAGTCGGAGCCTCGTTTCCTTCTGGTGTCGCTGCTTCGCATGATTATTACAAGGTACGCAATATATGCTCACCTTTTACAAGCCAGCATTTGGCTTTACGTATAAGGCGTTTCTGCTTCGCGTTCAGCATGATGTTTCTAAGAATAAAACTCGCGAATCGCGATGCTAATGGCTAAGGTAGGGGTGGTGTAAAGGTATACCCCTGTCGTTGTCTCAGATGACGTGAAACGGCAGCTCCTGTTTATTCTGTTAGCTGGATAGAATGATAAACTCTGACATTTAACTTTGTCCAACTAGGTATGGTGAGATGACATGTTGGCTGCTTGGCAACGCTTGGCGTTCCCGAAACTCCACTGATTATACGTGGGTATTTATGAGCCGGATTCCCGCTCAACATCCACGGTTTACAGTTTTACTTTGACTCTGAAGACCCTTTGACTCACACAATGTCGACAGCATCTCAAAAAAATAAGCAGAGGCCGTCGCAGGCCGAAGGCCACATAATTCCAGCAGCGGTTGTTCCCGTAAGTCTGGGTAGTCGCAGGAACTCATAATCTCATTTACTCGGAAGTTAGCTTTGAGTCACGGTCAACGACACAGAAGACTAACAAAAAGCGCTTTTAGGCTGATGATCAGAACGACATTGATTCGGTCTATTCCGAAACGTGTGTACACCCCACGTTTTACGCAATATTCCATTTACTGACTCTCTGCCGCAGTCAAAGTTCCACCACGTCTCTGGCATCCAGCATCCTCGAGTATCGTCAAGTCCACGGCCGAACCTATCATAGCGATAAGTTTACGACAAGTTATATCCTCCCCAACGACAACCAACAGCTCGAATCGGAGGAATTATGGTCTGATCACCATGGTCCCGCTTTCTGAGTGGAATAGTGCGCTGACGTTGACAACTTGATCCTTAGCCACCATTACATGAATATCCTTTTCGACGACCAGCTCTTCCTAGCGCCGCTGAAGAAAGACAGGATACACGTACGTGACTGCTGGGCGCTCTCTTTCACCGCCACTAGATCGTCTCTATTCCATAAACACAAAACAACATATAAATCGGTAACTAATTGAGTGAATGTTCTCAGCGGGTGCTTGACGTGGGAACAGGATCCGGTAAGTAATAATCGGGAATTTTCTATTTATTGCATGCGACTGTCGCTGACCGATTCATAAGGTATCTGGGCAATGTGCGATCAAGATACCAATTGAAACGATATCTTCGCATGCTCACAAAGTTGAACAGTGAATTCGCCGACCAGTTTCCAAATGCTTCAGTAACTGGTACAGACATCTTCCCGTGCCAACCGCAGTGGGTTCCACCAAATCTTCGCTTCGAAATAGACGACGCCACGCTCGAGTGGACTTGGGAGGCCGACCATTTTGACTTCATTCACGCCCGCTTCATCTTTTGTGGTATCCAGGACTGGAAAGCCCTCTTTCAAGAAGCCTACAAATGCTGCGCGCCAGGAGGATGGGTAGAGTCTGTCGAAATTGATATCGATTTTCGCAGTGACGACGGGTCTACTGAATTGGAACCTATTCTTACATCGCATGGAGAGATCTTCCGACAGGGTGGCAAGATATTGAACCGTCCCTTCTTCGTGCAAGAGATACAGCAGCAGGCATTCGACGAGGCTGGCTTTGTCGAGAGAAGAGCAATTCAATACAAGGTATGTGCTTAGTATCATTTGTCATCCGTTACCTTTGGGACTTCGCTGAGATAATTGACTATCCATTAGCTTCCTGTTGGGCCTTGGGCAAAGGATCCCAAACTTGCTGAAGCAGGGCGGTTTCTCCAGGCGGCTATGGAGAATGATCTTCAAGGTAACGCATCTGTCATGCCCTATTTCCTATTGTTCTACGAAGTAGGGAACGACTCTCACCTCCGATGATTAGGTTACACCCAGATGGTCTGGCACAATGTACTGCAAAGGCCAGCAGACGAATACGACGTGTGGCTCGCAAACCTGCGTAAGGCGATCCGCAACCCCAAGGTTCACAGCTATATGATTGTGCACGCCGTGTATGGACGTAAGCCCCTGTGATCCGGCTTATCGAGTTAGTTAAACAGACTCTGTTCATTCACAGCTTCTGACAATCTATCTCAAAAATCTTCAATGCTGCTACATTGTCTGTCACCTGTGATGTCCATCGGAGGAACAATAGCGAAAATGACGCTATACGTCATCCAACGGGTACATATATTATACATACCATAAGAGATCTTTGCCCTCCATACCATACGGTAATTATTAATATGTATGTATTCACGCACAACTACATCTACAAAGGCACCCAAATACCTACCTACCTCATATGAGGTGTCTATAGCCAAGATCCACAATAGTGCGACATTGCTCAGTCACACCGTACACATCAAACTCGAGCGGTGGCTATCGCCTTCAACCTTGTATGTTGTCGCATGATGCATCGTTCCAACATAGGTGATGTGTAGAATTATTAGTCGAAACCTATCCTGATTTTCAACAAGCTTATCCGCAATCGCCGTTTCGAGTCACCACTTCAAACTTGGCTGTGTGTAAGGCGTTTTTACCCCGCGTTGAGCGTGATGTTACGTACTACGAATAAGAATCGCGATGCGGAAAGCTTAAAATAAAGGTTGGTGGTGTACAAACCCCTGCCGTTGTCTCAAATGACGTGAAACGGCAGCTACTGCTTGCTTATCTTGTAGCTGGATCGAATCTACCATTGAACTTTGTCCAACTACTTGGGTGGGTAAGATGACGTGTTGGCTTTCTCGAAACTCCACTGATTGTCTGATCATACGTGCTTCCTATATATGAGCTGTCTTCTCGCTCGATTTTTATAGGTAGTCAACATACTTCGATTAATCTTTTACTCCCATCATGTCTACAAAATCTCAAACAGATGTTCAGAGGCCATTCCAGGCCGAGGGCGACATGATCGTTCCCGTAAGTCTGGTCGCCGCAGAGACGCATTCACTTAGCGTTTGGTCACAATGAATGACACAGAAGACTAACGACATTCTTTGGCTGATCATTGATGATCAGAACGACATTGATTCTGTCTATTCCGAAACGTTTGTGCACCCCGCATTCTATACATTCTTCAATTTATACACCATTCAATTTACTGACTCCCTGCCGCAGTCAAAGTTCCACCGCGTCTCTTGCATCCAGTATCCTCGAGTATCGTCAAATCCAGGGCCGAACCTATCATAGTGATAAGTTCACGACAAATTATATTCTCCCAAACGACGACCAGCATCTTGAATCGGAGGACTTATGGTTCTAGTCACCATGAACCCGCATTCTTGGCAGAATCGCGCACTAACGTTGAATCATAGCCACCATTATGCGACGGTGCTTCTCGACGGTCAGCTGTTCCTGCCACCACTTGAGAAAGAAAAGATCCATGTACGTAACTGATGACTGCTCAAGAGCTTCTTCACAACTAATTGAGAGTATAACATCAGCGGGTGCTTGACGTCGGTACGGGATCAGGTGAGTAGTGACCGGCCCCCGGCATTTCACCAAATACGAATGTCGCTGACGAATTCTAAAGGTATCTGGGCGATGTATGCTATATGACTAAATGAATCTTGAAACTATATCTTACTTGCTCACAAAGTTGAATAGTGAATTTGCCGACCGATTTCCGAATGCTTCAATTATTGGTACAGATCTCTCACCGTGTCAACCGAAATGGGTTCCACCGAATGTCCAATTCGAAGTAGACGATGCCTCACTCGACTGGACTTGGAACGAAAATTATTTCGACTTCATCCACATCCGCTTCATCTTAGGTGGTATCCAAGACTGGAAAGCTCTCTTTAAAGAAGCCTACAGATGCTGCGCGCCTGGAGGCTGGGTACAGTCCCTTGAAATTGATCTTGATTTTCGCAGCGATGACGGGTCAATTGAGCTGGAACCCTTTGTCGCTGAGTACGGAAACCTGTTTCGAGAAGGTGGCAAAATCACCAACCGTCCCTTCTTCTTGCAAGAAATACAGCCGCAGGCATTTGACGAGGCGGGCTTTGTCGACAAAAAGATAGTTAGACACAAAGTAAGTGCTGCAATCCCATCTGGCACTTGTGAGAGTTCACTAACAGCCTTGACCTTTCACTAGGTTCCTTTTGGTCCCTGGGCAAAGGATCCCAAACTCGCTGAAGCAGGGCGGTTTCTCCAGGCGGCTATGGAGAACGACCTTCAAGGTAATGCATCATTCATGCCCTATTTCCTATTGTTGTATAAAGTAGGAATAACACTCACCTCTGATGATTAGGTTACACCCAGATGGTTTGGCACAATGTACTGCAAAGGCCAGCAGACGAATACCATGTGTGGCTCGCAAACCTACGTAAGGCGATTCGCAACCCCAAAGTTCACAGCTACATGATTGTGCACATTGTTTATGGACGGAAGCCAGAGTGATTTAGATGTCGCATAGCAATATCGAGCAGTCAAAGGTACTTCTCTATTTCGTAGCCCCTCAACGTCATATTTTCTAAATGATTAATGCATCGACACAGTCTTGCTTTGCTACCTTATCTGTGATATCAACCTGTTTTTCTAACGTGGACAATAAAAAATTTAACTATTCAGAGATGTTTCCAGACGCAATCGGTCCCTCTTCCACAAGATCGCAATTGTCCAATCGGGGCCATGTTGGGCTTGCCCCCCATGGCCCCTACCGATACAATGAGTTCACAATCATGTACGTTATTTGGAAAATTTTGAATGCAATATACTATGAGCGTTACTCCGCGAACTGTAAAAGCTTACTCGGCGAACTGTTTTTGCCAAATTGCTCCACAATTTTAGGACTCCTTTGTATCTTCGCCAAATCATAGTGGGAAATACGATTACAAACAGTATAGATTTCGTAGCCAGCTATCTCAACATTTCCACCCCGCCGCCTCAGCCCTCAAGACTCCAGGCATCCCATTCGCTCAATCTCCCAATTCGCTCAATTTGACCAATTCCCTCAAATCATACTCTACCGGTGTCGTCGAATTTTGTGTACACATGAAATCCGGTCTACCAGGCAACCCGGGTGCCTCCTCAATCACTTGAGTAGCCGGGATAAACTCCTGAACTTCCTCAGTCTCGCTGTGCGAGCCACTGACCCCCTCGTAGTCTTCATGGCAGAAGATGGCTGTGATGTCCCACCTCTGCCTCTGCCTCGTCCGCGGCCTCGCCCGCGACCTCGAGTGGTAGTCTTCTGCCTCTTCAAGGCATGTAATGCCTCTATCTCGTCAACTTCAAATTGCGAGGGTTGGCGAGTTGGCTGGGCTTCGAAGGTCGGGTCGGCTGCGTCTGACTCGAAGCCGGCTGGCTCTGCGTCTGGGGGACAGGCAGCTGGAAGTTTGGCAGCGAGGGGTTTTGCGGCAGAAGGAAAAGCGACGTGCCGTCAAGGCTCAGACGAGGGGATGTTTGAGGCAAATCGGGATCGTTGCCCGGGGTCGGCTGTCGTGTCGGGCATCGCGACTCTGCGAGCGGCGTCAAAGCGTGAGGCGCGACGCGACGATGACAGTGGAAAAATGGCTGCACTAGTGTGGCAGTGTGTCTTTTCTGAAGCACTGTCTTCAGGCGAAGGTACAAAGGAGTCCTGAAATTGTGGAGCGATTTGACAAAAACAGTTCGCCGAGTAAACTTTTACAGTTCGCGGAGTAACGCTCATATACTATTACTTCAATACTGCACAATTAAAGGCATTATTGAATGAGGAATCTCGATTGGTTCCACAACGTGACGGGAAGATAAGCGATCGCCGATATTGCCGTTTTAGTGCGGGCGGGGCCGATGCATCATCATGTAAGCACTCCGTAAGACGTTGATGCTGCTGCCACCGACGATGTCACGATGAAACGGGGAATTTTCTATTAGATCAGCTGTGTGTGTTTGACTGCATATAGCCGTTGACGAGCATGCGCTTCGCTTCAGGGCTTTCTGGCCTTGCGTCGGGCGCGCACCACGTTACATAGGCACTACGAATGAGAATCAAGACGCCTACCTTGTTGAATGAGTTCATGTATACGTACCCCTGGGCCCTGCCGTTGGTTCAGGTGGAGTAAATGGCAGTTTCTTATCCGTAGATAGGTAGATGGATAAAATCTGACATTGAACTTTCTCAAGCAGGTATGGTGAGATGACGTGTTGGCTTCCCCCAACTCCACTGAGCATGCGACGTGCGTACCTTTTATAAGCCCGTAGTCCCGCTCGTATAAGTATTTACTCTGTACAAATTCCTTTTACTCTGCACAGATTGCTGTACTCGATGACCCTTTGCTCGAATAATGTCGACAGCATCTCAGTCAAATCAGCAAAGGCCGTCGCAGGCCGAGGGCGACTTGATTGCCGCAGCGGACGTGCCCGTAAGCCTGTGCCGCCGCAGAAACTCATTTCACTGAGTCATAGTGAATGACAATGGCAAAAAGTCGGAAGGCTAACGGCATTCTTAGGCTGATGATCAAGATGACCGCGATTCTGTCTTTTCGGAAACGTTTGTGCACCCCGCAATTCATTCATTATCCAAGTTCTAATCTCATCACTCCGTGCCGTAGTCAAAGTTCGACCGCGTCTCTTGCATCCAGCATCCTAGAGTATCGTCAGATCCACGGCCGTACCTATCATAGTGATAGGTTCGCGACAAGTTATGTCTTTCCCAACGATGACCAGCAGCTAGAATCGGATGAGTTAAAGTGCTACACATCACGAGCCCACATTCTCGGCAGAATCGCGCGCTAATGTTGAATCTTAGCCACCATTATTTGAAGATTCTTCTCGACGACAAGCTGTTCTTGGCGCCTATTGAGAAAGATAGGATCCACGTAAGTAACTGGTGACTTTTCAGATTCTCAGGCCCATTGTACTGGCGTTCTTTTTTGAAAAGAAAACATAGCAACTAATTGAACGATTCCATCAGCGGGTGCTTGACGTTGGTACGGGATCCGGTAAGTATCTAAGCGAATGACTCCAGGGTCTCACCAGATGCGAATGTTGCTGACTGATTTGCAAGGTATATGGGCAATGTATGGCCAAGGAAAACTTGAAAACTTATCGTCGTCACTCGTCGCTCACAGAGTTGAACAGTGAATTTGCCGACCTATTTCCAAATGCTTCGGTCACTGGTACGGATCTCTCACCGTGTCAACCGCAGTGGGTTCCACCGAATGTCCGGTTCGAGGTAGACGATGCCTCCCTCGAATGGACTTGGGAAGAAAACCATTTCGACTTCATCCACATTCGCTACATCATAGGTGGTTTTCAAGACTGGACAGCTCTGCTCAAAGAAGCCTACAGATGTTGTGCGCCAGGAGTATGGGTAGAGTCTGTAGAAATTGATGTCGATCTTCGCAGTGACGACGGGTCTACTGAATTAGAACCTATTCTCGCTTCGTATGGAGATCTCTTCCGAGAGGGCGGTAAGGTCACGAACCGGTCCTTCTTTCTGCGGGAAATACAGCCGCAGGCATTTGACGACGCTGGCTTTGTCGACAAAAGGATTGTTCAATACAAAGTATGTACTGTTATCTGTCATTCCAGCCGATTTGTCAGTGTGTCACCTATGGAAGTTCACTGAGAGAATTGACCCTTTATTAGGTCCCTGTTGGTGCCTGGGCAAAGGATCCCAGACTCGCTGAAATTGGACGGTTTGTCAAAGCGGCTCTGGATAATGACCTTCAAGGTAACGCAACTTCGGCACATCTTACATCCTATTTTCCATATCATTGCACGAAACATGAAACTATTCTTACCTCTGATCATTGATGACCAGGTTACACCCAGATGCTTTGGCACAATGTACTCCAAAGGCCAGCAGACGAATACCATGTGTGGCTCACGAATTTGCGCAAGGCGATGCGCAATCCCGAGGTACACAGCTACATGATTGTGCATGTTGTTTACGGACGGAAGCCAAGTTGATTCGGCTGTTGCGTTAAGTTGCGTAGCAATATCGAGTAGTCACAGGTGCTCTACTATTTCATAGCCCCTCAACATCAAGAATCCACTCCTGGGTCTGTGACTCTGTCCATCGCCGCGGTCAACAGCGCATTCATCTGGCTATCAAACGCGACGAAACTACGCAAGAGGCTTTTTAAAACGCTTGAGCGTGGATTGGAACCTTTTTTAGACATGCTCTTCTCTCAAAAATGGGCGTTGTGCGGTTTCGCGATGCATGACTCCTCTTGCCTTGAGGTATCATGCGATTTTCTGCGTAGAAACACGAGGAGCGCGTATTTCTTGAAGCTCTTTGTTGGTAGTGAATGGCTATTGATTTCTGTTTGTCTAGAAGTGTCGCAAATCGTGTTTTGTTAGCTTGGTCGGGTGCCCTCGCCCTTTTGGTGAGATCCCTCAATCTTGCGTAGTGGACCGTTTTTTGATGCCATAAACGAGGCTTGGGAGAATACCCTCGTCGTGAGCGTTCTACTTGGCCGATTTACCTGCTATTAAGACTTAATAGACGCGACTCCTAGTGCGTGCTGTCAAATGTTTTTCGAATGGCTCCAAAGGGCGTCGTGACGTAGCCATGGCCGCTCAAAGATGATGGGTTGGTTTTTGGATGAAGCTAAATTGACGCGTCGCGACGAAAAGTGGGGAGATTTTCGCGTTATTCATTTGGGGCCACTGTATCTAAGGTACCTAATTCAGATATTTCCATACAGTATCATTTCATCTGCAAAAAGACAGCAAATTGTTCCATCGGGGCCATGTATGACCACCCCCGGGCCCCTACGCAGTACAATGAGTTCCCAATCACGTAAGTTTATTATACAATTTTGAAATCGAGACAATGTCGCTCCGAGACTGTATGTATATACCTCAGCATTGAATGGGGAATATCGATTCGCTCAGGTGGATGAATACGGATTGCAACGACGTGACGGAGAGTTCGACGATGATGCCGTTTTAATGCATGTAAGCGTTCCGTTACTTTAAGATGTTGAGGCTGCTGCCACCGACGATGTCACGATGAATCAGGAGATTTTCAATTAAAATAGCCATTTATTCATATTGGAGAATTCTGTTCGCACGAATTCCGTTTTGCGTCACGTAATCCCTCCATCACTGGGCAGTGGGAACTGACCTGATTCCACTGGAAGTCCACTGGCACAATTCTCACCCGTTTTTTCGTTTTTCGTTTTCCGTCACCAGATCGTTCCGTCTCCACTGGACGATTCCACTGCCAACAGCACTGATTCCACTGGGGTCCCCCGGCCCTCCGCTGCGCTCCAGGGCCGTGGGACCTGCTAGTGAGTACCTACAAGGTCCTTTCCGGCGGCCCTACGCTGCGCTCCGGGGCCGGGACCTTGCTTCGCGGCGGTCGGGGAGAGCGGTAGAGGGGCGGGGGATTTCTGGGCTTTCGAGCTGGTT
>SRQG01000187.1:0-53258 GCA_018360325.1 Claviceps aff. humidiphila group G2b
CCCGTGAGTTACGGCATGTACAAGAGCAGCAATCTCTTCGTTTCTGGCAACAACACCCTCAACCTCCGCCGACGACGCAGCAGCAACAACACGTTCAATTGGGGTCGGCGGACTTCATACCAGCGCCGAATCACACGAGGATAAGGCAGAAGACAGGTCAACACCCTCTTGGATGGCAGTGAGGGCGGAGAGGGCGGCGCTGACCTAGTTAGTCTACGTGTGTATATATAGCAGATGTGACGGTTACCCGTATGCTCTGTCCGTCGGCTGCAAAGCCAGCATGTACCTATATATCCAGCACTAAGCTGGTTCTCATCAGCTTAGTGTTCTGACCTTTTGGTCGGGTCGGCAGGGATATCCGATTCCTCACATACACTGTCGGAACCGTAAGGTTACTCATGTATCAAATGCATGCATAACAAAGCAGGTGCGTAACGCACACAAACACAAAGGCGATCTTCTCTCGTGGGTCGGTTGTTGTCTTGTCTATGTACAAAAGGGGCGGAAGCCACCTTTTTATGTTGTTGTGCGAGGCACACACACCAGTGAACGTGTACAACCTCTGTCCTGCGATTCCAACATACCTGGTACACCGCACGGTTCCGTTTTTGTCACGTGACTCTCCCACCACGGCCGTTCCACTGGCCACCTTCTACTTTAAGGTACATAGCTATTGTAGCAGGACTGAACCACTGAACCACTGAACCACTGAACCACTGGCAACACTTCCCGCCCAACTGCTTTTCCGAAGCGACGCGCAACGGAGAGCCGATGGGGGACCTACTACCTTATTATTAATCGGCCGAAGATTCCTGCATCTTGTGGCCTCGTTCTTTCCACTTTCCCTTCGTTCTCTTCTTTCTAAGACAGACATAATTTGATATCATACGGACACTATACTGCAAACATGCGACTTTGCGTGTCCTGTCTCACCTGTTATACTGCAATATTGCTTAACCTGTCGTATCAACAATATCAGACTTCAGTGCTTCCATCTCCCGCAAGTGCAGAGCAGAGGAGGGATGCGCCGGCCGTCCTTGGCCCTCGGCCCTTTGGGAGGTCGGGGTCCAATTGGCAATTGTTGTGCGGATGTTCCGGGGCCCCTCGTAGCCTGTAGGTGCCTAGGCACTAGGTGTATTCTTTGGCGGGCTACAAATCGAAGGAAGTCCCATACTCCGGGTTCCGGCGAAAGAAAAGTTGCACTCCGCAGTCCGTCTTGACTCTCATCTCTACGTATATCAACGTAATTCCAATCATGAGTTCGCCGTGCTTCTCGGTTGCACGCGTGCATGGGTTTCATATACGGACATTAGTTCAAGCTAGAACATTTGTTTCAGACACTATTCCTGAGGCCGTTCGCCCGTTGGCCTATGACCTACACAAACCTGCGAAATCTCAAAGTTGTGCGAAGCAGCCGCCGATCATCTTCCTCCACGGTCTCTTTGGGTCCAAGAAAAACAATAGAGGTATCAGCAAGTAGGTTCTCGCCCTTCAATCATATCAAAATTTGTAAACGCTCAGATTTCCAATATAGGTTGTTGGCGAGAGATCTAGGTGTGGATGTTTATGCTCTGGTGAGTCGAAATTGTGCTTCCGATTGAGCGACGGTACTGAGGCGTGGCGATGCGAAGGATCTAAGAAATCATGGCGAGTCTCCCCATGACCCGCGACACGATTACCATGCCATGGCAGAAGATGTGTCGGCCTTCATTCAGGACCAGAACCTGAATAATGCTACCTTGATCGGCCACTCGATGTAAGTGTGAGGTGTAACTTTCGAGATGATTGCAGGTAAGGTATGCACGATGAGCTGCTAACATTTCCGAAGGGGAGCCAAGACGGCTATGGCACTTGCTCTTCGATCTCCCGAAGTAATATCAAGTATCATAGCTGTTGATAATGCTCCTGTCGACATGGCCTTAAACGGTGATTTCACCAAATACATCAAAGCTATGAAGGAGATCCAAGACGCGAACGTCACCCGTTCAAACGAAGCGGATAAGATCCTGCAAAATTATGAAAAGGTACAAGAGTGGTTCAAAGTCACGAAATAGATGTGCTGCTAACATGGCTTAGTCTCTCCCAATCAGGCAATTCCTTCTTGGAAATCTGTATGCACCCGCAGAAGGAGACGCCCGGAAATTTCGTATTCCTTTAGACATTCTCGGAAAGTCTTTGCATAAGCTCGGAGATTTCCCATTCAAACGACCTCAAGATTATCGCTTTGAGAAGCCTTCCTTATTTGTGCGGGGCACAAAAAGCAACTACATCGCAGACGATGCAATTCCTGCAATCGGAGAATTTTTTCCTTGTTTTCGTCTCGTCGATGTTGATGCAGGCCATTGGCTCATTTCCGAGAACCCAGAAGCATTTCGACAGGGTGAGTTTTTTTAATAAGATCGTCTTACGGCATGAGACACGTAATCCTAACTTGTCAACAGCCGTGACGAACTTCCTGCAGGGTGATGCATGAGCACTGTAGTCCAGGCATGTCCTAGGCACATGTGATTGTAGGTACATAGTAGGTAGTTCCGACATGTACAATGTGCCTACCTAGGTATTTACGGTTGATGGCGGGGTCTCTGATTCACAGGCCACGCACGCTATTACCCAAAAGTCCTTTATGTATGTACTTCCGTAGTGTTGACTGTCCGAAGGAAAGGAGGATGTCGCCGATTAGATCTGTAAAATTGTGTGTCGGTGGTATGTACTATTGCTCTTGCAATGAGGGTATACAAAAAGTTCCCCTCCCAACGGGATCTCCACTACCCTGTCCTAAGTGGGGCTCAAACGCAATTGGCCAGTGTCAAAGTCAAGTGGAGTCCAGTGGATACTCCTCAGGGTAAGGCTTCCGGATTATCTAACGCACGATTTAAGACGGGTCTTGGAATTTAAAATTTCGCGCTCAGTACAAGACGTTGACTGGGTCGCGCTACGACTTCGCGAGAGAAAAAATTTGCAACGTCACACAGTCGGTCCTCTCCGCAATTGACTCAACGAAGTTATCCTCGCCGTCGCAACCCCCATACAGATATGTACTCTTGAACGAATAAACTCTTCACTCTTCCGATGTCCATCACTCTTCCAATGTCAGTTATGGATGGCATGCAGTCATACCTGGATACAGTATTTGAGGACTGTACTGGGCCTCTCGAGGAGACTGATGCCATGGCAGCAAGAGAAGTAAACGGGAGAATCGAGCTGTTCAAATACTAACGAATATAGGACGATAAGTTAAGATTTAGATCTTCACTTGCCGTCTTCTTACTCTGCGCATTCCGAGTCTGGTATGCATAGAGAAGCCGTATGTACTAAAACTATCCATCATACATCTGTTATAACCGACTACCCCATCGGCTCTTTGAAGGGCTCTGCGTGTGCCATCCGCACGGAGGAAGTCTGTCGATCCCGCTGCCTTGTCTTTCGCTGAGGACTTCGTTTACTTTTCTCCACAAAGCTATCTACACGGGTTGCGCGGTATCGAGCCGCGCGAGCGCTTTGGTATGACTTATAAGGGCAAGCAGCCAGACGCCCAAAAGAATGAGGCATTTCGAGGGGCGCACCACGACCGTTACCTCAGTTACAATTACATGATCAAAGAGTGCCTCGCCCGTGGACGGACGAGGGATTTTTGGTGTACATAGATATTGATACAGGAGAAGAGGTACGCCAGAACCATCAAGTGGCGCAGTTGCTGATAATGGCCATGCATTCCGGCCGGAACCGCTGCCTCGATGATGTATGGGATGTCGCGGCAGCTGATATCGCTACTCAAGCGCAGAGAGGTACCGGGCTGGAAGTCTGGCGTAGGTTGTTAGCGCGTAGGGGTAGTGACAAATTCTCTGATTAATGCTGTGCGCCCTTCCTGTGTTTCTTGTGCGTCTGTGTGTGCCGACGATTCTACGTGTCTAAAGTCTAAACCATACATACCTAGAGATTTAACAGGGCAATTGAATGGCGTACGTGGAAGACCCGGTTTGTTGACGCGACGCGACAGACAGTGAGGTTCTGGATTGTCGATGCGCCAATAAGTCACTGCATCACCTCTTGATGGCTTTATTCTTCTTCTTTAACCACGATAATGGCGAACGCCGAAGGGTGTGCAGAAGGCGGGATGTTGTCCAAATTCTGCGCGAATGGCATCCCAACGACTGGTCAGGGGCTCAGAGGCCGTCAGAGGCTCAGAGCTTTTATTACGCGCGAGGTGGAGACGGGAGTTCGTAATAACGCGACGCGCGCTGGTCATTAAAACCACCTATGACCTCATAGAGTCATAGGTACCACCACGCAAGAGGCTTTTTGAACAGCCCACCCTAGACCACCTCCCTTTTGAACCCAGCCATTTCACTTGAAAGAAACTGTGTGAAATGCATGAACTATTCCATATATCGTTGTAGATCCTTGACTTTTCTCTTCAGTATTCGGGAATAATGGAAGAGTGTAAGTATCAGGGCGGCGGTGGGTAAACAATGATCAGTAGGTTGATTCGATCGACTTAAATGTCAACGCCTCACTGTTCACATGCCATCTTTACTACCTTGAATGGCCATTGTTCCATGATCGACAAGTTGAATATCCCATGTATCTTTCCATCAACAAACTGTTAACAAACCCTTCAGAGGTTGGAGAAGACTGAGCTTTCTTTATCATTCAGTTGCGATTCGATTGGTGATTCGTTAGAGAAAAATGGACGGAAGGTATCGCTGGAGATGGAACATTCACGAGCTGCGACTGCCGACTGCCGACTACCTACGCCCAATCTCCAAATCACCATATCTCTATCACCTCCGCGAACCCTCGTTCAAAATTTGACGACACGATAGTAGAAGCTGCAAGCTATTTTTTGTTTGATAATAGAGCCGCTGCATTGCTTTCCGATTACGACCTAAGCGGGCGCGGACCCGGTGCAGTGTTCTTGGGTAGGTCTTCTCGCATATGTAGACAATCGACAAGCCATCCACACGTAATGCTGCGGTCGCGATTGCGAAAGAGAATACCTATCAAGTTCCCCCAGTCACGCGATTATTTTAGAGGTCAAAAGTCTGGTTTTCAACCTAGACGTTGTAGAGCTATCCAGCGTTGAAATATCATGAGGTTGGCGGCGACTTTGCCGTTTCCATGCCTCCGGAAAACAGAGCGTTTCTTACCGTTCGAGCATTGCGGCGGGAAACCTCACCCCCCCGAAGTGGGGCGAAGGCTCTGACCAATGATGGCAGGGCACGGATTCTCCAAAAAACCCATGTCAAGGTAGTGGATAAGGCCTTTGGGAGGGTAACTTTTTCTATACCCTCTCTTGCAATCATCCTAACAAATGTACCACATTTAGTATATTAAAAGAGTGTTCCGTTATCTCTCCAGCCCCCATTGATATCAAAGAAAAACATAGTGAAGCAGAGCATATATTCCTGAATTCCCAATGGAGAAATTATCATTCCGACTGCCTATTGGCTTGCGCCACTATGTTTCATGTCATGTTTCGCATGACTACACCGCTTGTGGAAAGACACATTTCATTTCGCATTTCGCGTTCCCCGATCTATACCTCAGCTAGCACACGCTCTTTGAACTCACGATCCACCTTTTGGCCTTGGTCGTCTGTCCCTGATTCTCCATGCAAGGCCATTAAAGCACCAAGATCGAACTTTGGGGTTTTGAGAAGCTTGACCTTGCGGATGTGCACCTAGAATCTGTAGTTAGCAAAGACCGTAGCCAGTACCCAATGTCAGTCGATGCGTACATTTTGCAAAGGATAGATTCCAGTGGTCGACTTCTCGATCTCGCGACCAATCACCTCAGGGATGAGCTTTGACGTAAGCTGGGTGAGGGTGCAGCTAGAGGCCTCGCGTTGAATGATGTCGGTCATTTTGCGTCGAATGGCTCTAATCTGAGAAGACGCCGCATAGGTGGTTTTCTTGATTTGATTAGGGCGGCGTTTGGTGAATCCAATAGCGAAGAGACGGATGAGGTAATCATCTGTCGTCTTCACAGTCACATTGGCTTCAATGAGAGTCTGCCATTTACGAACGAGGGATCGAAGTTTATCGGAAGTGAAATCGAGGCCGTGGAAGTTGGTCAGGCAATTTTTGCCCTGGACCTCGTCTACGCGGAGACGAACCTTTCGGAACGAGTGCTCCTCATCCTTTTGGAGATCCGCGAGGGACACCTCAATGATGCGACCCTTCAGCGCATCGTTTGCGTTCTTAAGACCAGTCGTGCGATTCACCAAAGTCTTGCCGACGCTGTTCGTTTAGCCACGTTAGATGAGTCGCGACAATCGAAGTTTGGGATCGATTCGTAGTGAACTCACTCTCGGATACTGAAGGAGCTTGGAGCCTGAGGTATTGTGAGTAGAATTTCCAATTTTGAAATGAGTTCCTCTCGAATATCGAATATACCTTGACAGAGTACCAATCTTTTCGAGAGAAAGGGTCGACAGTCTTCTTTTTAAGACCCTTCTTACCCTTGGAGAGTCTCTTGTTCCTATTATCAGTTAGAGGCCGAGGCCTTAAAATTTTGCAGTCGTCGTAAGGTGAGAAGACTCACTTTCCAACCGCCATATTTGCTGGCTGATGTGTGAGCAGTTGGATGAACTGGCTGTGTTGAGCAGGATGATGGAGAGTCGAGAATATTTTTACTTCGTGTGTGCACCAACCAAAGTCTAAGCGAGCCAAGTGAAACGTAAAAGGAATATCGTTATTCCGGGCCCACCCTCGAGTTTCGGCTTACCTGAGACGGCCCTCATACACAGCCACGTGACGACTCACGGCGCGGTCATCGAACATGCCTTTGCCATCGCAAAACTAAATGTACCAGATAGCTCTTTGCCTTGCAACCAGATGCGTTGTCATCTTTATCTCATCTCTGTGGCGTGCGACTGGAGTCCGAGTCGTCTAGCTCTACACGCCAGGCCTTTGACAAGCTTTGTAACACCCTGTCAATCATGAAGAAGCACAATGGGTTCTTGTGGTGTGGCTTGTTCGTAGAATTCCCACTCTTTAGCATAACATTAACGAATATGTATTCGCTTGTGCGGCCACAAGTATGCGATACATCATACATGCCACTAACGGTCAATTGGAATAACTTCGCATACGTCCTGTGTACAGTGTAACGTTTCAAAGCGTTACTAATGGGACAGTACGCATAAACCCCATAATCCGACACGTTCGACTTTGATTGCAATCCGCTTACTCCGAAGAAACAAGTGCTTCAGGGAACAATCCCGTTCGTCAACATACGAATTCAGTTCGTTAACGTCGTCTTTCGCTTTGAATCCCGTTATGAGGCCTGTTTCGCGATGCCTTCGACACTGAAGCCAACCTACGGAGCAGCTAACTGGGAGGCGTATTAAATCTGCGGTCAGCAGCCGACCCGATCGATGAAGCCCCCGAGATTCCGCCCTTACCGTCCTGAGGCCTCTACGACACGTAGCCTGGATACCACAATCAGCGCGGCCGAGGAAGTTGAGGAGGTCATCCCGGCTAAATGCGCAATTGATACGGGAATCGTGCGGGTTATCTGCCGGATCGCGATTATGAGACCGAACGGAAAAAAAAAAGGGTCTCATTATACAGCAACCCCATTCTGCTATCCCGCGGCCCCAATCGCCGCGACCGGCGATATTTTGTCGTACACGTGACCATTCGTCCCCTGCATCTGATTTCAATTCAACAGACCAACCTCCAGTTCCATCATCCCATCATCCCATCATCCCATCATCCCATCATCCCATCGCAGTTCCTTCTGAAGCTTTGTATGTAACGCAATTCTTCTCATGTATGAAGCATTTGCGCCTACGGCTAACGATACGAAGTGCGTCTACAGTGTTGTCACCATGGATCGTGCCTCTAAGCCAGTCCCTGAGCAAGCCTTTGAGCCATTGCAAACATTTGACTCTTCCGAAGATGCGATCGAGTCAGTCGACGTCGCCTCTTCCAGTAGCAGGAACAAGCCATTCCAATCCCTCTTGAAGCCGTAGATCGATTCTGGTGGCTCGACCGGACACAGCTTTTGATAGGAGATGATCTCCCTCTTGGACCGTACGATCCCTTAATAGTCAAGGGCAAGGGGAGGCCGAAAGGTAGTCTTGGTCTAGGCTCACGATCGCATCGGCGCGACCCGACGCTGCTTGACAGAGCTCTGGACATAGAGCGCAATGAAGCATTGCAAAATTCTTCATCCGCGCCGTCATCATCAGCGCCTTCAGTTCGGAACCGAAAGCGACGTCTTCCACATCCGGAGTTTGCTTTTCCAGAGCCCCTGATTCGCCTTCCACGACCACGAATGCTTCGGCCACAATCAAGGCTTTGGAGTGGCTGGACGTTCATGGGGATACGTATGAGGCGGGCACGCAGATGCCTCGCGCATCTCAACGAATGGCGCCGCCGTTTGAGGACCCAGAGGCGCCACTCTCACTGGGAGGCCCGGGAGACATCATCTTTGGAGATGGTGAGAGCTTAGCAATTGAAGTCGAGGATGACGTTACCAATGCCAATGAAGCGGAAAATGAGGCTGACATTGCAGCTCACATTGACGCAGAAGGCGATGACGTCGCCACTCGGGAGTATTGGGATGGTGTTGTGCAAGAACATGAGGAAGTCAATTAAGCACTTGTATTTATTTTCAAATTTATTTCCACATTGCAAATCCACATTCGATCAACTGATCTTTGAAGCATTTGCCCCAGTGTCTATGCACTGCGGAACGGTCACGTGTTGATGACAAATATCGCCGGTACCGGCGATTGGGGTTGCGGGATAACAGAATGGGGTTGCTGTATAATGAAATCAAATACCAATACCACATACAGCTCGCGCGGTCCAGGTCAGGCGCGATAGTGATCATCACTGAGCACTTATGTTCAATGGTCGATGCTATTTGTTTATTTGTGTGAGTAGGTGTGTCAAACAAGCTGGATTGACCAACTTACTCTTCCCACATTCTCCCCTGAACAGATTGCAATTCCGCGGCTGTAAGACGAGTGCCAGCAGTGAAGTATCCTGGAGATGCTATTCAGTACATCCGTCCGCACTCGCGATACTGGGCAAGGAAGGACTCACCCGCAGTGATCTTTGCATCGATCTCAACCCGAGAATCAGCAGGTATCAAGTCACCAGGGAGTTCAACTCGTTCCAAAATAGGAATCCTTTTCACCTTATTGTAAGTTTCTACACAGTTGCTGTATCGAAATCGCGGAATATAACTCACCCCTGCCCGACAATTGCATCATGCTTCATACTGCAAGGTTGTGTCCACTGTCAATAGCTTTTGGAGGGTGTCTAACGTGTTCTGGAATATGGGGCTACTCACTTGCTCATACTTAACATTCTGTCTATCTTTTTGATGCCAAGCCAATGCAATATGTCCGGCATGAGAGCTTGGAAGCGCATGTCCTTGACTCCAGCAATGTTTTCCGTCCTCAAGAAGTAGTCTGAAGCTCGATCCTCGCCACGTTTGCGGGCATTGTAGACCACTTCTGCTGGTCAGTTTGTGTTTCGATCTGAGCAATATCTGCATAAGGCGAGATTGACGGCTTACAGTACTAAAAAAATATTAGTTGTTTAAGCACATTATCCTCCACAACTAGTCCTGGTGAGACCGTAGAAAGTACAGAGCGAAGTATGCGCCAGTTGACATACCTTGGTCACCTCACCTAACGCCCTGCCCTCTTTTCTGAAGTAAATGACCACACCGCTTCCCCCATTTTGCGCCTCTTTCACAGCCTCTTCGATACCAAAAATCAGGTAAGGGCGACATGTACAAATGTCTGAGCCGAAAACATCGCTTCCATTGCACTACGAGAGTTGGAATCGTTCTCAACCACGGGTTTCGAGGACACTCACCTCGTCGTGTATACGTAATGATAGTCGGGCATGTTCATCCGACATTCTCTCTGGATCTCCGAAGCAGTATACAGTCAAACCACCTTTACATTCTCAGTTACAATTGGGGAAAAGGTGGAAACTATCAAGGCATACCATACCGATTGGTGGCAAGAAGACTTTGATGTCACCCCGCGTAATCAACTACGTCTGTTAGCTTGGATAACAATTGTGTCCAGTTGAGGCACGGACTTCGGGATAGCTGCCACCGGTGTGCTCGAAGAGCGACCGGCGAAGCGTTCCTTCATCTTTTTGACGTCAGATGTTGTCCTTGCGAAAGATGCAGGTCTCGAAACCTACCGATGCCGAATCTCTCAGCGACTCCAGGAAGGTACCAGACCTACGAATGCCGTGTTAGACAGAACGCTAGGTATACAGGTAATAGCTTACCGGTTCCACAGCGAACTTGGTCACGGCAAGTTCTCCAAGCTCGTTGAGGCACACTTTGCCGTCTGGCACACTGAGGTGGGATGAGTATGCTGATTGCGTGACCAAAAAAATATACCAGAATACGAGATTCCTTACAGTCGGCCCCTTTTGACACTTTCTTCAAGTTCGGGAAGCTAGATTTATGAGTTCCTAAAGTGAAACAAGAATGAAGATGTAAATTTGGGCGGCCCGGAACGTGATGCTTACTCGCATATGCGCTTTAGTGACGGCGATTGTCGGCCGTAGATCCACTATACATGATTAGACTAAGACGGACTTGAGGTAATGGAAGACTCACCTTGTTCTTGATCTATGATATCTTTATATATCCATGGGGTCAAATGACCCCAAGGATCCATGGCAACGATTTTGCGAGGATCTCCCCACTGAGGGAAGGGACCAATCTGGGCAGCGGGCTCAGTGTTCGTGAAATCAGGCCTTGAAGCGAACGCTGTAAGTCATGACAAGCTCCAGAGTATGGCTTTGATTACTTACCTGTGATCGACATTGAGCTCTTTACTAGCAACGGCCAGAGCATAGTAAATGGCGTAGGATCCCCCACTGGATGAACTTGTCAACGTGGCCCCTGAGCCAGAGCCGACTGCAAGACTCACTAGGCTGGTAGGAGGAGAATGAGAGGCAGCGAATTAGAATGTGTTCACGAGGGCAGAGTCTTTGGGCCTAACCTCCGATAGCTGTTCTTTGGTAAGCATTCATTTCGCCCCTTCATTGTATGTACTGAGGTTTATCACCAACCGTTGCGACGTCTTATAGTGGACGGGGATCGAGAAACAACGACCGGACCGCGTTTAAGTGGATCTGGACTGCCCCAGTCCATCGCCACTGGATCGATTCCAATTTGCTTCGGGTATGTCCTAAACATCTGTAGGCCTCTGCGCTTCTCAGATTTCCTAAAACGTCTAGGATTACTTACGTGAGGACGATGCGAGATGCTAGGCTGGATCGAGAGCCTAGAGCAGGAGCAGCCGATACTGCGGCCAATGCCACCTGTCTGGAGCCCTCTACGGAGCTCTGTTGGGCGGTCCTTGATGTAGACATAGTAGATTGAGCATCGCAATCGAACAACTCAGCCACCACTAGGTCTGAGGGAGCAATCGTGGCTTCGGACTCTTTAGCATTCACTCTTTCTGTTAAAGTCTCAACTGAAGCCAGCAATTGTGCCTGACTGTCTTGGATGTGGCGGAGATCATTCAATATAGTGACGTCTGTTGAATCGATGGCCATGTTGAGATAAGAGATTGCGTGAAAGAGTGCTTGCTTGAGACGGATCTTGTTCGAATGTTGGAAGAAATGGAGCGACAGACTGAAAGTGAGGGGATGCTAGGGAGTGTGTGGAGGCTCATCATACGGCGATGGTCCCGCGTATATTTATGGGTTCTGAACTTCTGCACTCCGTACCCACCCAACACAGTAGATCCACAAAAGTGGAGATTCCGATACGTCAACGCCCCAACGGCCACACCAAGACGCTCCACGGTAGGTAACAATTTTCTTCTTTTCAATCATCACGTCAACACGCAAGCTATCAACATATCAACAGCACTATTGATATTAGCTCTGCGGCTTCATTCTTTCGGTATCATATCGCTCTTCAACCCCTCCGTCGAACTGTACAACAATACGATAGTTCCGCATGGCGCAGCAATGGACGAACACTTCGTTGGCGAGCTGCCTCAATTTAAAACAGTTGTCGAGTCTCTCATCTCGCCTTTTTGCTCAGATAGGGTGCTGAGAAGGGTGTTGTTTTCATGAAGCGTTCATCCAGTAACCGTCGCTAGATCAACGGACAGATGCAGCCAACATATTACCGGCTCTATTTACACTGAACAGATATCTGACATGAACATCTAGGACGCCCTTGACCCGGTGCACGACCTCATCCGAAAGGAACGGCGGCAGCCCGCCCGCAACAAGCGTAACGATTCCGCTATGAATGGAGATGCTTCCAGCGTCATCCCGTATACCGGGGCACTGATTAGAGTACCTCAGAGGGCTCACCGAGGCCATAGCTGCCGTCAAGACGAGCGACGAAGGGCGTACCAGGCCCAGTTCGAGCATAAGACGTGTAAAGACCGAGGCAGAATGGGTTGAAGCGCGAATGACAAGTGGTTGGCACAGCGGCCGAGGCCCTCGCGGAATATCAAGTTGACACTGTTACAAAGCCCGAGATCATGAATTGAATTGCGCAGCCGCCTGCGCTCCTTGTCTCCTTCTTAGCTTCCGCCTCTCAATCAATATTTGTTGCTTATTTACATGCTTTCTTATGCTATATGACCCTTTAGGCACTGAAAATCTAACATGCAACTTCCAAATTGTGAGGATCGCGATTTTGAGCAGCAGCAAAGTTGATAAGTTCGACGAAAGACGATTTCTATTGGGGTAATGTTTTCGCGTGGGTATATAGGTGTGTACCAATTGAGCACACTAACCGAATTCGGCCACGGTACCCACTTTTGGGGATCTACTGCGTTGGGTGGGTACATAGTCGAATAGTCAGACTCCCTGGGAGTATCCGATGATGTACATGTAGGTACCTCCTATGTATCATGGGTTGTAACTTCTGCTGCAGGCTTTGCCGCACTGCCACGCAGTAGTTTCAGAACCAATCAAAAAGTGGGACGTTGCTCAACTCAGCTAGCGCAACTCTGTTGGCTCATCTTCGGATAGGTAGGTACCTGTTGGAACAGATCCGCAAGGTATAACAATGTATGCATACACTGAGTGGGTGGCTACCAAGTCGATAAGGTTCAATTCATAATAGCTCTAGTCGCTAGATCATCCACAAGGGAGAGGTGTGCGTGCGGGGAACGCGGGCTTCATGGTGTTGAGCCCGTGTGGTCACCAATCCGCACGCGATCCACATCTCCTGGAATATCCGACGATAAACTCCAGTAAATTCATACCCGTCGGCGGGTCTGATAAACCTTGCTCTAAACGATTTGTAGCGATGCCATTGGTGATTTACTGCAAGCCCCTGACAGGGAAGGGCGAGCTAAGCCCGCATCTTCAAATCGAATGTGTGTGGAGAAGCCAATGGCATCGCTACAAATCGTTTGGAGCAAGGTTTATCAGACCCGCCGACGGGAATGAATTTACTGAGTTTATACGGTATGTAGGTATTCCGTGTTGCGTGATTCCAACAGTACCTAAGCAGTTTAGGTACTTCTCCGCACCCCCCAAAGTGCGCACCCCTAGCGCGCACGGACCCCGAGGCCGATACCAGCAATGCACGCGTGACGATTGCGTCTGTAACGACGACTACACGGGCTGCCGTGCTACCACAAGATCATGAGCATCTTGGAGAGCGGCGACGTGCTCAAGACCACGGACTTCGACGTGCATTAGTTTGTCAACCGTCAGCACTTCATAAATCCTCCGGAGCTACGACTATGTGAGGCAGCAGTCGTTCGAACGGTGTTTGAGCCAGCGGCGCGTCGACCGAACGCGAAGGCGTCTAGCACGGCGCGCGGCAGCACCAGAAGCGAACTGACCGATCGCAACAACGTTGAAGCCGCTCGGCCGGCCTTCTGATCAAGGCCCCATTCCTGGTCCTTCACAAGCTGCGGTGCGGGTGCTCGCTCGAGACCGTGTATCTTGCGGCTGCAAGAGCCAGACTGCGTGTATCGCCAGTAACTGCTCCTGTCGGAGGGCTAACGTACTCTGCGGCAAGTGGTGTCACAAAGGAGATACACGCTGTGGTAATCTGACAGACGCCAAACTTGAGGCCGCTCAGAAGGAGGATCACGCACGCCAGCAGACTGAGAAACTCCTCCTCGCTGAACAACGCATCCAACAGCTGACCGGCGTGCTGCACCAGTCACAGTTAGAGTCGGCCGAACGAGCGGAGAGGGCGGCCCGTGAGTTACGGCATGTGCAAGAGCAGCAATCTCTTGGTTTCTGGCAACAACACCCTCACTTCGCCCGGAAGCCCCTTCAACCTCCGCCGACGACGCAGCAGCAACAATACCTTCAATTGGGGCCGGCGGACTTCATACCAGCGCCGAATCACACGAGAATAAGGCAGAGGACCGGTCAACACCCCCTGGGATGGCAGTGAGGGCGGAGAGGGCGAAAGGGCGGCGCTGACCTAGTTACAAGTCTACACGTATATAGCAGATTCATACATATGTAGCAGATTCTACAACCGTTGCAAATGTCATCAACGCTCTAAGAGCGTGTCATTGCCGCTGAGAACGCTGCAGCCAATGAGACCGCTCGTGAATCCACCTTCGCTGTTTGACCGCTGCGATCTCGGCCTCGGGGGGTCCGTGCGCGCGGGGGTGCGCACTTTTGGGGGTGCGGAGAAGTAAACTGCGGTACCTAACGTCACGAAACTGCGATTTATTGCTTCACCAGCGGAGTATGTATGTACATAGGTGTGACGGTTACCCGTATGCTCTGTCCGTCGGCTGCAAAGCCAGCATGTACCTATATCCTACACTAAGCTGGTTCTCATCAGCTTAGTGTTCTGACCTTTTGGTCGGGTCGGCAGGGATATCCGATTCCTCACAATAGGTACTTGGTTTGTGAGTCGTGACCGCTGTGACGGCTACTCTATTGCAGCTCTGACCGTTGCGCTGTACCTACATACCTATCTATATACCTATCCCGCACTAAGCCGGTTCCTACCAGCTTACGGAGTAGTGCTCTGACTTGTTGGTCGGTTCGGTGGAGGTATCCGATTCCTCACAAGTTCACAACCACAACACCAGGTTTAAACGCACGAAGTATTTGCTTGGTTGGGCTCCTGACTTGTTTTGAATCTACGCACAGAAAAACCACGTAGGGCATGAACAGCAACACACCGAGACACACAATTTTGACCCGAAAACTTCTTTTTTGTGCCTAAAGGCTAAGAAATGATTGCCTATCAAACTTGCGGTCTCATGCACTTACATTTCAATAGCAGCATCTGCTTTTGCGGCCCCAAAATATCACGACTCGAAACTGGCAGTCGACAAGCCGGGTACTACTTCGACGAACGCCCGTAGACATAGAGCGTCTTCGAGCGTCATGATCACAACCAATTCTGACGTACGCTGCGGTGAGCTGTCCGTCAATCATGCAATAATTTCTCGAGACCATCTTGACAAAAGCCATTCCATTCTGAAGGTCCCATTACTGTAGGAAGGCAAGAAGCTCGGCAAGAGTGGCAAACTACACAGAGGGAGGCAGGTAAATCGAAGATTTGACCTCCAACATATCCATCAAACTCGTCAAGGGCAGAGTCGTGGTGAACAATCCGAGTATTCGCGGGAAGCTCAGAACAGGGATTAGAACATCATGATAAAGACGTTGAAGTGAGAGAGATGAGTTTGATTGGATTCCAATCGATACTGATGATATGACGACAAAGTGATGTTGATAAATAAGAACTTCTCATCGAGAGGGTGTGACGGTTAACCATTAGGTTAGGTACCTACCTAGGTATGAGTCATGACGGTTGACCATATCAAAAGCTTCACTTCTACTCCGTACGGCTACGATTAGGTATGTCTGCTTCTACTGCAGCAAAAGTCGCTGCAGCAGATAGGGATACACCTATGTATGTACCTTAGGTAGGTACCTACATAGTACCCGGCTTATCGACTGCTCGTTTGGGATCGTGATATTTCAAGGGCAGCAAAAGCGGATATTGCTATTCAATGCAAGTGTATGAGACCGCAAGTTTAACAGGTAGACAATCATTCTTAGGCACAGAAGGAAGTTTTCGGGTCAATATTGTGTCTCTGTGTGTTGCTTTTCATGTCCTACGGGGTCTTTCTGTGCGTAGATGCATAGCTGATCAGGTGTCCAACTATGCGGTCCATAATCCATGGTGAAGCGATACGAGTAGATCGCAGAGTTTCGTGGCGTTATCCGAAGGGAGTGAGTGTTGGCAACAAGGGCTGCGCTAGGAGGTACATAGCTAAGTTCAGCGGCGACCCATTCCTTGACTGGCATCACGCCGGCGGAAGTTACAGCCTACAGGCCTATATGTTGCAAGTGATTTTCAACAACGTCAAGTCATCAACGCATCAACAGCAACATTAACATTAGCTCTCAGGCTTCATGTTTATATCATATGTTCTCATCAAATCCTGAACCGAATAGTGCAGCAACATAGAAGTTCCGCACCGCGCAGCGACGAACAATTCATGGGCGAGCCAATTCTAGACCTCCCTCCTTCGCCTCGGTACGAAACGATTGACGAGCTTCTGCGTTCTTGCTCATATGGAGTGCTTGTGAGGGTGTCGTTTCCTGAAGGTATGTAATATATTTTCGCCAGATTAAACGGGCAGATTCCAGCCAACATATCATCGGCTCGATCGGGTTCGTGGCAGCCGAAGGGGCCACAGCTGCCATCAAAACTAGAGACAGATGGAAGACAGCGGCTTCAGACGCGTATGAACACAGGTAGATTCTGATGAAGCGCGAGCGACACGCGATGGGCGCGGAGCCCGAGGCTCTCGCGGAACATCAAGAGGACGTGCAAATGCCACTTGAGCACGTTTAACAGCACGGCACAACGAAGGACCTTCCACGTCCTTGTACGACGAGGCTGCTGCTATAATGAGACCCTTGACGAGATTGTGGCGATGACAAAGTCAAAAAGCCCGAAACTACAGATCCAATTGCATAGCCGTCTGCGCACTTTCTCTTCTTCCTAGCTACCTAGCCGCCTCTCAATGAATGATTGCATGCTTTGTGTTAACTGTCTTTGTCTTCCTTGGTGATCCAACATACACTTTCAAAATGGAACAACGAAAATCGCGATTTTCAGCGACTCCGCCGCTGGCCCGACCGAACGCAGCAACAAAATGATCTGACAGAGGCCTTACATAGGTAGGTTACAGGTATGTACATACTCTGTAGACGAGTGTAAAATTAGGTGGGTGGGTGTGTGCCATGTGGCAATCAGTCCACTAGCTGATCTTACAGTTAGGTATCTAGACGGGGTGTTCTCGGACTGCGAAAATGAGATGCGAGAAAATTGGTGCAGAGCTTTCTAGGTTCAAGGCTCCCATGATCACTCGCAGTTGGGATCCGACTCGCCCGAGACTTGTCGGCAGGACTTGGCCTGCAATGATTTTGCAGTCGAAAAGACATGCACTGGAGTTAATATAACTAGGTACCTGGTAGTTCTCGATGAACTGATATGCCCATACGGGACTGCCTCGGACTGAATGCCACGAGAATCTGAAAGCGAGTAACGTGGTGGCCAAACGGGGCTACCTTGAAATTGCGTTCACGGCAGGTACGACTTCCTCAGCCTTGCCCGATTCACAATTTCCCACAGGTTTTCTCCACTTGCTTGAGATCAAACTGCAATTCCCAAGGTTTCAGACTTTTAATTTTGATCCTCCCAACATTTTTCAATGCATTTGAAGTTCTATCTTCCTGCAAAAAGTGGGCAAGCAAGTCCTGGATCCCTGAATCTCGATTCTCCCCAGATTCAATCGCGAAGGAAAGATCTCCAGCATATCTACCATCAGTCATGGCTCTCGAGTTTGATATTTCACCTTCCCCTAATTCTTCTAGTGGAGTGGAAGAGTCCATTAGAAGCACGCCCGATACACGTATGACTTCTTTATCAAGAGAAGGAGCAAACAGCCAATCCAGAAGAGCGGTTCGCGTCTTGCCCATGACAGTCACAGACGATGTGTCTACAATGACACCACTCGATATACAATACAGTTCCAGTCTAGAACACGAGCGAGATCCGTTTTTGACCTCTCACCGCGTTGAAAGGACTAAGTTATCGCCAACGGCCTTATCGTTCAATCCGTTCATGGAAGCAGGTTCAATCAGGCAACTCGAGTCCGCCTCTCCCGTGGCCACCAGTCTCAGTAATGAATTGGGGTTGTCTAGATATCTCTTGATATCGTCAGAAGAGCCACTGACAGTGGACAACGTTCAACAATGGTTCAATGTAAGTTGATATTAAAAGTCCAGACGCGGATCACGAAGTGACGAAAATGACTGACTCAAGTATTCGAATCTCGATAGGATCTAGAAGAACATGGACGGCGTTTCTATGGACACAAAAATGTTGAGATCAGTGCCGGGAAAGTGCATGCTTACTTCAACGATATCAGAGATTCTTGCTTCATTTTGACAACCATAATGATGACTAGGCGAGACTGGAAAGTCGAATACTGTGGGCCATTTGCCACGGCACAGGTAGGTTTATCTAGTTGAAAGTTATTTGTGTGTGTTCATAAAACCCCTCTAACAAAATTTAAAAACAAAACAGCTTAATTCGTCCTCAAATTCTACCTTCCCGAACTTTGGGCAAATACAGGTGACCGCTACAATCCAGAAGGCCTTTTCTGGAATGCCCCAGTTAGTCGATATAACCCGGCTCTTTCTCCAGTCATATGGTCGATTGTTTGCTTTTGTGAAAGCACCCTGCACGCCGACTGGATCTCTTAGAGCCATTGCAGAGTTTTGTGATATATCTCACTCCTTGAAGTTGATTACAGCATTCACGCAAGTCACGACTCCCGAGGTAAAGAAATCCTTCTACCGTGACCTACCTCAGTCAGAAACTCAGAATTCCATGGCTCACTAAAGAAGGGAGTCCATTTGGTCATTGCACCGTACACATGCTCCGACGACTCAGATAATCTACCCTCGTTGATGGCCCATGGTCACGATCTAAAGATTCCAAGTCGCTCATACTATGAAACCCGGGAACTACCCTCAGACTTCCGATCTTTGCCCATGAAAGAGAGCTTCTCAAGTCAATCTTTTACCATGTACCCACTGATGTTGCAGTCACCCTTTTATGCCAATGTCCCTCCCCAAATCCTCAATACACTGACACCTAACCGCAACCAAGGGTCTGTTTCCCCAAACAACAATGTGCCGTCATCTTATCCTGTACTAAGTCCGCTATATTGCGCCCCGCCATCTCCGGCTCTTACCGCGCAGAACAGCTATAGTCCGTCAAGAGCAGTGCCAGGCTTCCTAAGGCCTGATGGCCGGAGACAAAACGCTACTCGTGTTTCGAAAGTAGCGTCTAATGGAGCGGCCAATCATCACAATCACGTCGACGTTAGTCGTATACGCGATGGAATAGATGTGCGAACGACAGTAAGTGGTAGACAAACAGTCTACAAAAGGTCTGACCGTTTGAACGCATTGTTGACGAATGCTCAATGCAGATCATGCTGCGAAACATCCCCAACAAAGTCGATCAGATCATGCTGAAAAGAATCATTGATGAGTCTAGCTGGGGCAAATATGATTTCATGTATCTGCGCATAGACTTCGCCAACGATTGCAAGTATGTGTTCGCTGCATTGCTTCGGTTTCATTTTGTTACAAGCGTAGTACACGATACAATAGCTAAAGTCTTTCTTCACAGTGTTGGCTACGCATTTATCAATTTCGTAGATGTAAGGTATTGAAACGAAGTGATAGTCCTGCTTGAGCTAATGCGAGTAGCCTTTAGATATAATCGATGTCAGTCCTACGATCCGGATTTGCCTTAGTCACGTTTACTGATGTGTGATGAAGTTTGTGGAAGTTAGGGGCAATCAGCGATGGTAAGTCCCGCAATTTGGTGACCAACAGTCCTGACAAAATCAGGAATTGCTTCAAAAGCGACAAGGTGGCCGAAATATCGTATGCAAGTAAGAGTATATCGACAGCTTTGCTATCTTGCAGAACCTAATGGTAATTACAGCAATTCAGGGTAAAGACTGCTTGGTGCAAAAATTTAGAAACAGTTCCGTTATGCTAGAGGCCCCACATTACCGTCCGAAGGTAGGTACCTGGATACGACAACCCGCCCTCTTTGAAAACAGGATTTACAGGTATGCCTAATGACAAGCTGACATTATGCGCATAATCAGCTATACTTCACTTCCAACGGTCCTAGGCCCGCTTTAGCTGGTCATGAAGAACCATTCCCTGAGCCAGACAATCAGTCTAAAATGAAACGAAGTTGCGAAAACGCGGAGCATGTTGGTGAGTTGCCGCATAGTTGCTCTTGCGCGAAGATGACCAGTACCATCTAATTAGCCTCAGGACTTTTTACCCCGAATGCAGGACAGCATTTTCGAGATGAGCAGAGGCGCAGGAGATCTCAGTACGACCGTGGGACTCGACTTGCAGCGTTAGAGGAGTATGATTACGAGGCTGCCATCCAGAACTTATATGGCAAACCACAAAATTAACCGTCGTTCTGGGCTATTGGCTGGAGATAAAGAGATTATTGTGACGATTTGCTTGTTCTCTTCGATGGGTCTCTTGCGTTTCAGTCGTACACGTAGCTCACTCAAAACATTTGCTTTCGCGTCTTTGGTGCGATATAAATAATAGAAAGATAATCTCGAGAGTATCGAGTTTTCAGGAACCAGGCCAGAGTAGACAATGATCAGGTCCATACAGATACAGCGTGAGTGTTCATGAAGTCTTTCAGGCTTGCACAGAGGGACAGATGATGACATGAAGCTGATATATTTACAGATTGCTGCTTATCTATAATCTGAGTCCGCGATGATCCACAACTATCACCGCCCAGCCCACATTAGGTTATCGGAAAATGTGCTTTACGTGAAGTGAAGCTCGGTATCTATTCTGCACTATCGTGAGAAGGGGAGTGCTCAGGTAGTGACGGTAGTGATTTGCGAACGTCATTGGGCAACACTGCCAGCAGCTTGCGAGGATTTGCATGCTTTGACTTGGTACCGTCTTTATTCGGTGTATCAGGATCAGTCAGAGGACTGGAACCGAGATGCGATGGCAGGTGCAGGTAGAACGAGGAATTGAAATTTCTTGCAACTGGAGTTGAGCCGTCAGCCTGAAAGCGGACTGACGAGGGACTGAAGCATGTGTCAGAATCCGCACGAGCCTGATCATCACCATGCAGTGCTAGCGATATGGAAGTGTGGCAGTTTTCTGGATAATCACGATCTTTGGACAATTGATAAGCTGACTGTCGCGAAGTAGTTTGAGGAAGACTGGAGTGAGAGTAGGCAGATGCGGATGATTGATCGATTTGGGGCCCCAAGGAAGGAAAAGAGGCACCGCGGGAAAATATGATGAGAAATAAACACGAGAGAAGGACTATGGCCTGGACAATAGCCATTCGTTTTTGGAATACGACCTCCTCTGCCAGCAGATTCAGTCGTGTACTCAGAGCCATCACATCACCCTCTGATCGATGTTGCTGGCTCTCCAGTGCGAGAACAGTGGACTGCCAGATTTGATCGTATTGCTCGCGGAGAGTGTACAGCTCGGCTAAGACGGTCCTGTTCAAGTCATTGAGGAAAAGAGCAAAATGAATTTGTTGTTTCTGCTCGCGAGACTGGAGGGCTTCCTGCATGTGCTTTGACTGGTCCTCGACATACTTCATGGAGAGTGTGAGGTTTGACTCGACGTGCTGAAGTCGCTTTGTGATGGCATTGAAAAACCCTTCCTGCATCGTAGGAGATGCGGAAGAAGGTCCTGTCGTCCCGCTGCTTCGATTCCTCATAGCCTGTCCGCCGAGCGATGCTACCTTTGTTGGCGTAGCCGTGGCATTGTGCAAACGCTCATTGGCCACGGTGCTGTCATTGCTCCGGACAGTGTCGTCGGGAGAAGCACCACTTCTTGATATTGTCTTGTTCCTAATTTGAGACGCAGCCTGTGCATTTGTGATTTTGGCATTGATGGTACCTGGAGACGCTTCTGCGAGCTTTCTGGGTTGTGGTACAGACTTCGTGGAGGCTACACCAAGGGACAAAGTCTCGGTGATACTTGGCTCAGAGTCATAGTCGGATGGTACCGCCTCATCGACAGTCGTGCTGTCAGCTAATCTGCCCAAGGAATTGCCAACTTCGGGGTGAACCGGACATGTCATGTTAAATGCTATGGCAGCAATTGACTCAAACCGCACTCTCCAGACAGTGACGTTTTGCCCTCGAGCGACATGCTGTCCATTAATTGCCGGAGCTGACTCGAGACCTTGGGATTCATTGTCAGCAATGGCTGGACTCCCCGTCTCGTCCTCAGCAACAATGAGATCGTCCTCTCGATTGCTTTCGCTATCTTTCCACGAATCAAGCATGCGAGAGCCATGAATGCGCACCAACGAGATGGGGCAGTAGTATTCGGTTCCAAAATGTGTTAGAAACTCGATTCTGACGTATTTGGCCCAGATTTGTGGGTTTTCCACCAGGAACGGCTGAATGTCTCGTGAATTAAGAGCCTCAAAAGTCCCCAAGTCGCGCCACTTGTCGATTTTGACGGGGTATCTATCGCTGACACTAACTCGGAAATGCCGAACCATGCTGGAAAAGAACTCAAAGTTGGCCAAAACCACGGTGTCCACGGAAATGTCGTCGCTCAGCTCGATGATTACGTACTTGGAGCTAGTGTCACACTCTAAAAGCATATATGTATCCTTGTTCTCAACCAGAATTGCCTTGGCGTTCTTAGCTCCTGGTGAAGTCTTCAATATCGTTGCGCCGGCATCGAAGGACGAATAGGAGAACCTCTCTTTGCAGGTCTTTCCAGCATCCTTGCTGAGATGGACTGTGGCGGATTTCCCATCCTCACGAACCAGGTTCGCGTCAGCAACTTGGTCCTCAACGCCGTCCTTGATCTGCTCTTCTGTGGCCAACACGCTGGATTCCTCCCCTTCGCCGTAGTGCTCGAAATCAAGCGATATCTCGCCCTCCTCTCCAAATCCGGCGTGACCAATGTCTGCAGAGTACCTGTCCCTTGCATGGTGGTCGCTGGCCTGTCTCGTTCGCAAGTCTTGAGGATCTTGCCCGGCACGACGCAGCATCATTTCTTTCCAGTCCTCAAACGACATGAATGTTCTGGCAGTCGTATCAGTCGGTGCGACTCTAGTCGTGTTTAGGTCTGCTGATATTTTGAATGCGTCGGATACGAGCTCATCCTCGATGAAGGTAGAGCCGTTGGTGCCCTTTGATGCAGTATTCGTGGCTGTGATGGAAGTGGGAGCTGGTAGCTTCCAGGAAGTAGTTAGGCAGGAATGTGGAAGTGCATGGGTGATATAATTGATGGTGCGAGCTTCGCAGACATCGGTACCGACTGCTACGCGGGTCGTGATGGCATCGGAGACAACGGCTTGGCTACCATGGGCAATAGCGGGTTTGGGAGCCAGTCCGACAAAAACAAAATAAACACCCAGAAACAATTCGGCGAGAGCCATGATGGTAAAATAGGCACAGTGCCACCCATCTCTGGCCTTACAGACCGTTGGATATTATAGCGAAATCAAGGCCCATCTGTTGAATTCAGAGACGAACTTGCGTTTCCTTGTCGTTGTTGGACTGGTTGTTTAAAGCTACCTATGTAGCTTATACATACTCCGCGAACTGTTTTTGCCAAAATGCTCCACATTTTCCAGGGTCCTTCGTACCTCCAGGCTCCCCGCTCCAAGCAGTGCTTCAAGGGAGACTTTAATCATCCTTTACATAACTAACGTAATTGTCCTTCCTCGCTTCCCAAAGGGGTTAGTGCGTGCAGACCCCCTACTAGCGCCCTGGAGGTACTTGGCTGGCCCAGCTACCTCACAAGATACATACATCGTGCTTGAAAAACAAAACACAGATTACGGCACCGCTACTTCCTACCACTATATGTACATGTACCTGTCAATCATCAGCTTCGCGACCTGGCTTTTGAAGCCATACAAACGACCTCTTTGACTTCCGATTTCTCGACTTGAAAATGGGCTCCTCATCTACCTCATCATCGCCGCGACCTTCGCGCGCGACGCAGCCGTCGTGCGCTCAGCTTGACGCGTCATACAGCCCAGCGCGGCTTGCCTCCCGGAACACGTCAGAGGATGAAGATTCCGACAGCTCGGTCAGTCGCCTGCTGCGCCAGGAGGCCAACGACAGTGACACTGATGTCAATATTGACGGCGACAGCGGTCGGGGCGCTGAAGATGAACTCAAAACCGCACCTCGTCGCCGCCGGTCGCGCGTAACAGAGTATGTACATACCGTGTCGCCGCAACCACGGTGAGCTCGGGAGACGACAGCAGCCAGCATTTCAGGGCCTCAACTTGGGGCGCCAGGCACGCCTTTTTATATTGATGCCGATGACAGCTTCAGATTTTCTATACCGGCGCGACAATCCAGTTGGGTCGGCTGCAGCATGCTGTATAGTATGATAGCACAGACAGTCAGTAGATTAGGTAGTAATAACACGGCCAACACGGCTCTTGTCTGCGACTTTCTATAGAAACCGAGGTTCCTGATTAGTCTTCAAATGTTCAATTTGACCATAACAACGTCAAAATTCAATTCCATCCTTGAGCCTACGTACCGCCAATTCGCCGCAAGATTATACATAGTGGTCTCTACCTTCTACATACGTCTCAGGCGAATGTATCGTGTGTGAGGTGGCTGAGCAGCCAAGTACCTTCAGGGCGCTAGCAGGGGGCCTGCAAACACTAACCTCTTTTGGAGGGGAGGAAGGACAATTACATTAGTTATGTAAAGGATGATTAAAGTCTCCCCTGACCACTGACCAGGACGGTTAGGTACATAATACCTAGGTACATACATACGGAGTACCTATGTACATATGCATGTATGTACCTACTCCGTAATAAACATTGATGAGCAAACAAGAAGGAAGGAAGCTGGCCAGTGGCCAGGGCAGGGACGGCAGGCGCGAACCTTGCCCCTTGTCCCTGCCCCTGCCCGTGACTGGGAGTGTCGGGCATAAAAAGCAAGAGCGACCACAGCGCGATGGAACGTTCCTCCTTCCAATGAAGTGCCGCAGCGGCTGGGAATGTGACAATGCACACCAACGACAGACTTCAAGTTCCAACACAGACGACGCCGAGAGTCGTGGTCTCACCAACGCACACATTTGTGACGCAAAGTATTTACTCCGTCGACGGTCGTCCACTACGAAATATTCTCGCCACCCCTTTGCAACGACGTTCCCGACAATCACTCTACCTTCCTGAAGTTCCTTCCCTTCCTTCGGGTCCACTCTAGCAGACCGTGACTTGGCGGATGGTAGCGCATGGCTTTGTCAAAGCGACAGGGCGAAGGTGCGAGGTACAGCAGACGACGGGCCGATGGCCAATTTGCGAACTTGCGGCGCCTCGGTGCAGCAATGACGAGCAGTCCGCACTTGGCTCCACGTCTTCGATGGAGACGTTCCATCCGATACAGGTACACACCTACTGTACCTAGCTACACGACGAGCACGAATGGAACTTTCGGTACGGATGTCTGAGAATATCAAGAGGGATGCAATAACACCATAGATTTATGCGCAATCCGGCCTTGTTGTCGTCTTCTAGTTGATGGGCCGCTTGATCAACAGTTGCACAAACTGGAGCATTTTGTCCTGCGTGGACCTCTCTTATGGCTGTTCTTCAGGCTAGGTATGTGGATGTCAACGACGCAGTGCCGCATTTGCAGCTCTCTTCGTATACAGAGTGTTGGAGTAATGTCAGAAGACACTTCGGTCGATAGTGAGGGCCATACCCCAAGGAGCTGTTCCTTTTGATATTCCTGTGGCCCAGGATGTCTTTCCAACATCAGCATCGATACGACTGATTCATAACAAGAGCACTGCGCACCAACATACCTAGGTATGCGCCAATCCGAGTACATAGGTCGATTGGTCAGAGTACCTTCCAGAGAGTCAAGTCACAACGTTACAGACCATCGACTACTTCAAACGCAACGGTTTAGTCTCGTCTCTCAGGTTGGATCCTGTTCAAATTCGCCCAAAGCTCGCTTCCTCATACCCAGGCAGATGACAATGCAGTCGAGAGATCTCCAGCAGGCAGAGGATTGGAATCTGGTTGTGATCAACATCTGGTGACGGTACGTCACGTCGGATAGCGGTCGATTGGCTGTCGCTAGACACTCTGAGGAGTACTCCGGTCGTCAGCGGCGGCCAGACACCTGCTATGTACCTAAACGAGTTGGCGTTGAGGTATCGATTCCATGCATACATGGCGGCCGAGTCCCGACACGCAAATATGGCTTGGTTTACGATGCACATTAATCTCCAAACAAGCGTGCTGCTCGGGCATCTTGCAATTGGATCCAACATTTGGCAACTGTTTTGGACACAGGTGAGCAACAGAAGTGGAAACTAATACCTATAACTGTTGGGAAACGAATTTTCTCGGAAGGTGTCTATATGGTAGGTAAACTCGGGTCATGCACCTGCTTCACACCGATCTTCTGACCTGACAATCGACAGCTGATCGCACGCATACATGTTGGTTTGGGGGCAGGGCCATGCGATTTTGCATCATTTTGAACGCCGGACTGCGTCTTATTTTCTAGACGTAGTCCGTCAGCAGTCTTGTACCCGATTTGATGCTAACATCTCGCCATGGAAGCAGTGCAATGCGCAATCGTCATATCGATTTCAGTGTGCATGAAGACGAGTACACATCCTCCAAATTGGCCGAGACAACCTACACTAAACTTTTCGGGATATCCATTTGCATCAGGCTACAATCGGTGCTGGTCTGACTCTGCAATATCAGTGGCCAATGTCTAGCGGTGGAATGAATCACCATTTCACAACACCCCTCTCCCGTTTGCTCTTTTTTTCAGGGCCGGCCGCTCACGAATGCAGAGTGTACAAGAGAATGGCGACGAGTTTTGATGGAGCTTGGGAGAAGGAGGGAGCATGTTTGCTTCCCCGACGAACCGATCGCCTAAACAAGTCGTTGTTGGCACTGGAAAAGGCTGTGGCGGCTCAGAACAGCTGTGGTCGTACACTATAAACCCTCGAGGCCCGGGCTGCATGGCTTCAGCCTTCGCGACTATCACAATGTGTACACAAATGGCGGAGGACTGCACCCCGGTGTTGTCCGAGGTGGCGAGCAATGATGAAAGGGTTGCCGGCATGTTTCTCTTTTGGAAGAGTTTTCCTCGCCAACGGCTGTTGCTCAAGCACCTCGGGAAATACTGGCGAGAAGGTGTTCCAAGTTGCCCACTCATGCTACTATTTCTCGTGTCCTGTCTTTCTTGAGCGCACTGTGCATTTCGCAGATAACACTAGCGCCGTCTGTCACAAAAGCCGGCTCGCATTGGCCCCCTTTCACCTCCTCACACCGATCATACTCACGCACAGAAAACGTCAGCTGGTATACTATTGATCCACAACGTGTTTGTGCATGATGACTTCTGTTATTGTGTTTGGAGCCAGCCTGAAGATGGCTTACGCTCCGTTTGCTGGTGTGCTGGTGTGTATTACCTCCTGTGCGATTGCGAGCCTCTCTCGACCAACTGCCGGGATCAAGACTGAGGAAAGCGCGGCAGCAAGAGCAGCTGCACGAGGCACAATTTGCCTTACCTTGCGCCGTCGAGGACGCTTTTCATTCGTCTTGCCTGTTCAAGGAGGGTGAGGCCGCATCCGAGGAGTGGCAAGTCCATGGCTCACAATCAAGGCGCAGTGAGCCTTTCTTGTCGTCTATTGGTTCGTTATTTTGAGATAACGCCCGCTGTGTGATGAACGACAGCCGCAAACTTGATGGACCACGTTGGTTGGTGATTACGAGTCTCCGACGTACAATGGGCAACTCTTTGCGCAATTTGCAGGCGACTATGTGCCGATGCACCACTCTCACCTCGCAGTTGTTCAGCTCAAGTTTGGTGATAAGCATCTTGCATCGGCGACGACTTGCAATCCTGGCGTGGGATCTGATTATACCAGAAGTGGTATGTATGAGGCCGAGGATCCGGACAAGTCAGGCTCTTCCGCAAAGTTCAAACACCAGATAAAACGCAGTCACCACTGCAACACAAACGTCCCTGGGCCCTCAACATTCGAATTTCACTGAACAACCAAAACCCCTGGTATATTTGCAGACTTGCAGTATGAGGGCCATTACCCCATCCCGCGAATGAGGAGCCCTTCACCGCATATGAAGGCCAGCATGATGCACTGAGCCACCTGCCATGCCACTCTCACGGCATCCGGGCATTCTACATGAGTGTTCATTGCCTCGTGTCCCTTGACGACTAGGTATCGTGCCAATGGACCATGGTGCGATGCGTATGGGGTAGTTGTCCTTAGATTTGGTAAAGGTGCTCAGTCTCTGATTTGGCACATATGTGAAACTGCAAAGACGTGAATTCCTTGATATACAAGCATAAATGATATGAGTTCGAGTGATGAAGAAATATTTTCAACGCATAACGTCAAACCACGAAGCTCCAGCCTCCGCCCCCACGGCAACACCACTAGCAAGAACACAAGAATGAAAGAATTCATAGCACGGCCCTTAAGGCAGAATGCTTTCTCAGTGTCGTGCCGAAACCTTCTCTTCCCCGTTCAATGCCTTTGATGCAAAATCCTGTGACGTGACACGTCCATATCCTCCCCTTCAGCTCGAGGACACATTCCCATCCTCATTCATCTCCTTGCCAGCCGTACCTGCAGGATACACAAACCTGGTTCTCTCGGAGCGGCACAGAGACGGCGGTAAGGCTTGTCGAGTATATACTACTTTTGGATCTTGCTTCCAGGGACTGGGATAAGATAGTCAAAGTTTGACGTGGCGACAGACTTGATTATTCCCAAAGGGAGAAAGGCTATATAATATATTGAATCTGGAGACGACACGGAGCTTAGGGCTAAGGTTAGGTGGCCATTGGAGGAATTTGCGACGAGGCCGAGATGCGTATAGGGCCCCCGGGGGGATCATGATTCATGAGAGGAAGTTGGTAGGGTTGTTGTTCGTTTATGGTGTGAAGGATGTGTGTAGTTATCAAACGGTGGTTTTGCTAACAGAAAAAAATTGAGTTATTTCAAGTGGCTCATCGGCATCCGGGTTTTCTATCTTTTTATACTCTGTACGACGACATATATCGGTCGATGGCAAGATGCTATTTTGAATCGTATACTACTATACATAGATAGAGCCGTATCTGAGGCTTTAGACATCAAGATCGAAACAGTTCTCTTTGAGTCTTGTCATGTTCCAGCGTTCGTCGTTTACAACACCGGATCCGCGTTTTGTTATTCGCTGTCTTCACGATGAAGTCATGAACCCTGTCCCTTCTCGCAGGTTCTATTGAAGGGTGTGTGTAAGAAGACAAAAGTGACACAAAATAAGAATCAAGGCCTGTTGCATAAGATGACTGTATACAGAGTATGTACTCAAATCGCGTTCCCTTTCAATTCCTTCTTTTATCTCTACTAAGTCGTTGTCCCTACGTGTTGTACGGTGTATGTACCCTCGTTTGGATGATTACTCTAAAGACCTACCCTACAATCCTCAGCCCCTTTTCCGGGACCGACGCGATGACAAGAACACATAGGACGGACACGATAAGCCAATTCCATGTCTTCTCCCTCAAGCACAGACAGCAGATATGTTTATACGCTCACAAACGGAAACATCGCCGACAAAGCCTAAGACATCTACTCCGTACAGCGATTAAGGTTTTACCCAGAAAACTTTCAACTCGTTCCCTCACCCGCCCGCAGCTTTACCATTTCCATATGTCCTCTTACTGATTCCAATCGTCCCACGTGATGCAAGAAGCACAGGTAGCCCTTGCGGCGAAATCACGAAAGCGACACAAACACACGTACGGAGTGTTCAGAGTAATCCGTACATGTACATGTATACAGTAAATGCAGTAGGACAAACCCGGCGTCATATTCGTACATCGGTACATGTCAACATGTGAGGATCAAAGGTGAAGAAGTTGATTGAAGGAGCAACTCTAGGAACTAGAACTGAGGGAATCCGGGATACATATAGGTGACCGGATGGCTGAGATCACAGTGATAGATCACTTGATACAGCCATTACATAGCCAGATTCTAACAGTATACATATACCAATGCCGCATGCGCAAGCGGGTTTATAGGCTGCGGCAGAACCAAGAAGAAAAGTGCATCGGAATGCTCCACGTCACACTGCAACATACGACCTAGTATGTGTATATACATATGTACCTATGTTCGAACTTCGGATCCCAAGGATATAATGTCTCAGAAACCTCGGCGCCTCTGTCCAACGGCGAACGCACCAACACCGCACACGACGACAACCGACAACATCTCTCGCGCACGACTTGCACCAAAGGCGAAGTCTCGGCAGTCGTTGGGCCTGCGCAGAGAAAACGGATGCGTCCTAAGACTATAATAGCAGCTTTGCTCACGGGTCGTGACCTTCAGGAGGCGCAGTTTCTTCCGAGCGTACCTAGCCGTTGTGCCCGTTTGGTGCCGGCGATAACCTCTCTTTCTGCAGCAGGCCATGTGCTTTCTGACACGTCCACGCCAGCCAGACTGGCAAGACCACCTCATTAGGTACTCCGTACAAGTGGACTGGGCTTGGAGTGAGTATCCTAGGACCTAGGCCGGTTTAGCCATGCAGACTCAGTACCTGTGGTCCTGTATTGACTGTTCACCACATCGAAAGCTTGATCTGCATCTGTATATGTGATTATCACACGAGTCGTCTTGCGTGGTGCAAGCAACAACCGAGTTACCTCTGCGGCTGCAGGAATAACTGACCATGTTGGACGGGTGATTTTGTCAGAGCCACAACGCCACGGACCGGATTGATGTGTGCCAAGCAAGCAAACAAAACGTTAACGAGCTGATGCGTGATCACAAGGCGTCAAAGAATGAATGACGGTGACTGTGGACTTGGAACAATAGTGCAAGTGGATGTTGCGCTCGTGAGGGCCTTTGTTCTCGCGCCATCTTCCGCTTCAACCGCTTTATACCAGATGACAAGACCGCGGCTTTCTGGTTGTAATACCTACATATACTGTGTAACGACGCATGGCCTGTCGTGGCGTAGCATCGACGGTTGCTATGTATGGAGGATAGTTCAGCCACCGGCCGATTTCTCTCTTTCCTTCTTCTTGAGCCGCACTAATAAAAAGATCTGTTCGCTTTGGTTGCCATCGGCGAATGCACTGTGCCTTATGGCGCCGTTCCAAAGTGCCACAGTTGCGGTGCTCATACCGCCCAGTCCGACTCATCAGTCGCAGCCCAGTGCTGTGGCAACCCACTGGCTTACGAATACATAGTAACAAAAGAGCAGCCCAGTATAGCAGGCTAGCAGCAAAAGGAACGGTAGCCAAGTCAAAGCTGTTGTATCTCAACGCGGTTCGGCCTGCTTTGGACTGCCCCACGGTTCTGTTTGATACTGGTTACGCATTGCATGACAGCTTGATGTGGATTTATCATTCCACAGCATCAGTATCCATCATCGAAAGTACGGAGTATAGTGATCGTGATCGTCCCTTTCAGCTTTCTTTTGCGGATCTGCAATCAGGAACGACTCACGAGACACGCCCCGATTCGTGTGTACAGTGTGTGTGAGAGGGAGGGTGCCACTTTACGGTCGACATAGGTAGGTACATACTTACATGTAGGAAATATAAATCGGCTCCAATATACGCTGGGATAAGAAGACGAGGGCTATCTCATCGACTTAATGAGGCTCAAGCCGTGTGATTCGCGATAGTCGTCGACACCCTCAGACCCTGCTCTGGCTTTGTAGAAATAACTCCAACACTCTGTGTCTTCTGATGCACCGCAGGAAGAAGCGCTGTTCCGGGTATGCACAGTGGCCCGTGGGATCGTAAAGAAGAGCACATCCTCACCCACTTTTTGTTGCGTGAATGTGAGGTTCTGTTACCAAGGGGTTGTAGCGTGTCACGTTCGTCTTGTTCAGCGACGAGTCGACGACAAAGAAGAAGCTTGACTCGAGTGCCCATCCTTAAAGCCCCATCCTAAATAAAAGCCTTGCCTTTTGTGGAAGGGCATGCACGATCGTCTTGCTCTATCGTTTTTTTGTCTTGGCAGAATTGGCGAACGTGGGAACTATGTATGTAACCTTCCCCTACAGTAGCTACTCTCTGAACTTGCTGGCCTTTTTGTCCTGATTAGTTCTTTGCATCCCTGCAGGATTTCCCCTTCCGCTACGTCCCGCAACGCGGTAGCTGGCAAACCTTGCGCTCTTTGCGGGTTGCCAAGCATAGGTAGCCGGGGCATGGAAGGGGCGTCCAATGTGTGACCAGTGACCAATGACACAATGAACTTATGAAGTAAAGAATCCATGTACATACATGCCTAGGTATACGGACTCACGGAGTACACACGGAGTACATAGTAGGTACATGCACCCGGTCGCAGCCTGCAGGCACCTAATCAAGCACGTTGCATGTGAACGTACATAGGTATGTACGGAGTGAGGAGTATTCGGAAAGAGCTTCAAGAGTCGAAACCGCCTGCTGATCACTCGACAAAGTCGTGTTGCCGCTGGGTGTGCATCATGCATGTGTTCGAAGTCAATATCCATGACTCTGGTTAGTGAAATACATGCCAGTAGACCATCCATCAGCCGTCCGTGTAGCACGCAAGCCTGCATTAGCCATGACGATGCTGAGAGGATCGACCGCGTGGTGTTGAGACTTGGAAGGGATGTTGGCATCTCATTCATCTGCGCGGCACCCCCTTTTCCCGAGGTTCCCGACAGAGTGGCACTACCGATCGGGAAGTACCCCCACTATCTAGCCAGCTTCGGTTAGGGTTAGTGGTTAGTGTTAGGGTTAGTGGTTAGGATTAGGTGTTAAGGCTAGGATTAGGTGGATATTATGGTTTTTGGCAGTGCCACTCCCTATGGCACCTCCCTTTTCCCCTATCGATCCGCGGCTGGCAACATGGCATTTTGAGATACCTTCGCTTTCCCTTGATACCCGAGAGTTGCATGTACTCCGTACGACGGTAGGGTTCAGACCGCTCCTCGAGCCGTCAGCCTGAATCGTTTCAATGTTCTGACGGCCCCTCTTTGCCGCTAGCTGCCTGAAAGTCTCAGATGCATATTGCAATACCTACCAAGCACATGCATGGTACATACTCCGTGTGTACACGATTCTCATCTGAGAATGTTGGGAATGTAACGGGAAAAGAACATGACATCGGTCAGCGGCCAGCGACGCAATGACGCGCGCCCCCCACTGACAGGATTTCTCATGAAGCTAATGTGCCCTAGGAACACGTTACACACGAAGATAGAGGTTTTAGCTCGTTAAAAGTCCATGTCTCGTCCGCTGGCCTGCCAACGAGCGCAATCGTGTTTCGTGACGAATCGTGAGTACTAAGTAGGATTCAGCGTCAACAGGTCCCCATCATGATTCATGCGTACAAAGCCTTTGGGTGGAAAAAAATTGAAAAATTGATTCTCCCATTACTCCGTACCGGTCATCATATCCATCGTGATGCGTTATCACGGCGACAATTGGTGACGCAGACTCAATCGCATGATGCAAGCGTCTTTTTATTTTGACATCAGGAGTCATGTAACATGTTACCTACCTAGGTACATGTATGTATGTATGTAAGTGCGGGTCGAGATGCCCCTGTTGCAACTTGTAGAACCAAAGGCTGGCGTGATAAGCCATATTCCGTAGGCAGACGAACTAAATTGGGTAAAAGTTGCCTATTTCATACTCGGGAGTCGGCATTGTTGGCTCGGCTTGGACGACGCACCCAACTGCACCCGTCGAAGTTTGCTCCACAGCGTCGAAAACAGCGCTGAAACATCCATGTGAGAACTTAGATGTGTCTGGTTTCGTGTCCAGTTCGCATTTGACAGGGCAGCCTGGCTCCCAGGGGTTCCAACGATTACATTTACGCCCTGTGGCTCGGTCTGGCGACTAGAATGTTTTTGTTTCACGCCTTCTCGGCCTGCCTTCCATCAGGTGATGGCTGCGTAAGAATACCGGTACATACCATCGCCACTGCCAGCTTTTTGCTGCTCTCACTGCTCAGTCATGCGGCAACGGGACAACGATCAAGTATACAATAATAAAGCAACAATAGGTACCTAGGCACGATGGCTCCACAATCGTGCCCTTTTCCGCCGGTCTAAAGCTGCCTTCGAAGTTTAGCACGACTCGGTTGTTAGACGGAATGACTTCACTGGTTTGTGTATCAATCGCCGGTGTTTGAAAGTTGAGCCTTCAAGATATCCCAAACTTGTCATCTTCCTCTTGTCCGCTGCTCAACTCGTGGAGCAGAGACCAGCTTGCAAGTCGGGTTTACATGACCTCGAATGGCACTTGATTCCTTTATCCGCGTGTCTTTTTGTCGTCTGGGTAGGTTTTGAGTATTATACGGAGTATAGCACATGCAGCTGAAGCACGTGTAAGCAAGCGCCTTGTACAGACCTTCCCGAGCGAGGTACATATACGAGGCATGCAGACTTAATTGTACATACTTCGGGGACATGTACCTCATAGGTACATAGGTAGGAATGTGAATATGTACCTATGTATGTACCTACGTACGCTCGGAGCGACCAGCCGAGATGATACATCCCTGGAGCGTTAGTGCCAAGTCAAGCGACGTGACAAGGGGCAACGATCTCGCCTACCCTATTAATGTGATAATTCGACCATTTTCTGGCCTGAATCCGTGATGGGCAGTTGACTGTGCCGAGGGCTGTGTGTGAAGACTCCATGTTCCAATCTTCATAAGAATATTCTATACATATATGTAGATCCTCCGAGTCGAACGGAGGGAGCGGATATTTGCGAGACACATGGGAGAACACAACGTTTTGGCGTGCATATTGTGTGCATGGTGTATGTACTCCTTACAGAGTAAGACCTGAAGGATTATCATTAGCAGCAACCATTTTTAATTCGGCACATAGATGATGGAGTCGCATACTCCGTATGTACCCATAGTGCCAGGCGAGAGAACCTCAACCGCGTCGTTGCAGTCTCTCGTTTATTTCGTGACGGAAAATCAAATGTAACGCGCGCTATCATGACGAGAACGTTGGTGCAATCTGTAGGATGTACATATGCATACCTGCAGTATGATACGAAGCATCAGTGGTGCATGGCCGCATGGGCACATGGCTAGTAGAACCCTCAGTGCACACGTTGGAATTGCTTGCTGATCCTCGTCTGAATGTACCTACCTCATGTTGCTGACGGTTGTCGAAGATGTAGGTACCTACCTAGACGAAGCGGACGATGTGACGGAGGCGCGGAGGCGACAACACTGGCATAGGTAGAACTTATTACGGAGTAGAGTTGGAACTTAGAAGACGAGGGCGGGAGCGGGTCGGTAGGTAAGTGAGATATTCGGTAACTGGGAGATGAATGACGAATGCTCGTCCATGCCCAACTCGCCATGGGAGGGAATGTTGCCGCCCGCAAGGAGGGAGGAGGGAGGAAGGAGGCAAGGAGGGAAGGAGGGGAGGGGCTGACCACGAAGCTGAAGCAATAGCCACCACAAGACTGGTACATACCTACATACCTAAAGGCAAAGGAAGGAGGCACGCACCAGGACCAGGCCAGGGCCTAACTTTTAGCAGGCGCGCAAGAAACCAAGCGAAAGATCAAGTCACATGTCGATGATTGATTGGCTCGACGCGGCCAACTTGACATGGCTCAGGGCTGCACAAGAAGCCACAGCACAGTGCACGATGGTCAACAATATCGCATAGGTAGCACATCACGACTCACGAGTCACGAGTCGTCACGACGCGCCACCGGTGTGAAAGCAAGCACCTCAATCCGTACTCCGTATCTACCAACAAACCGAACAAAAGGGGTCAGCGCTCCGCTGGCAGTGGCCACTGGCCATCATGCTGAATCAAGCTTGCTTACACGGTATGTACATTAGGTAGGTACCTAGTATACATTGTATCAATTTGTATGTCTCCGTCGTCGGCGTCGGTAGCTGACAGGTGGCTCCAGATCATCGGTCGCCTCCGGGTCCGACTTGAAGTGATCTAGACACAACATGGCCAAGAAAGGGTTTTCTTGAAGGGGCCGGCAGGGATCGTATGGGGCGCACGAGAAGTTCTGTGCGGAGACATTGGCCTGGCAGAGACAGCACGATGCACACCGCACTTCGCACAGCTTTCCCCAAGTTGGCAAAAAGCATCCCTTGTTCCATTGTGGCAGGCTCCGAGCCAGTGCGACAGCAACGACCAACACGAACTAGGTATGTATACATACATTTACTCCATAAGTACGGAGTACGTAGGTACTCCGTACTCCGTACAACGAATGCCTTCGTCTCAGAAACCCCAGCCAATCCGATTCGCGTGATGCTGGACGGACCGTCTCGAATTGGACGCTTCCTCCGCTTCACATCAACGTACCGGCGCTAGCATGGCTGCACCAAGGTCTCGGATATGTACACATGTACATTATACATACAGTACTACCTAGAGACGTCCCGCCGAAAGCGATATACGATGCAAACGTACACTCGCCTCCCTGCTGGCTGAGCCGTCAAGCTGATCGGGTCAAGTTCACCGTCTGGCATTCTTGGCTCGAGTACAGAGTAGCCACTAGCCAGTCCATTGCGCATCAGCTCAATTGACCCCTATATCAAGTTATCAAGATTCAACAGAGTACTCCGTACTCCGTACATTGGCAGAAAGTTGTCGGAAGGTGGGGGTCAATGCCGCGGACGGCCAAGGCTTATTCAGGCCAGGAGCCAAAGTTGCACGCCTCGTTTTACATACAAGAAACCCGCTTACTCTACCTGTGCCGCAAGGGACCAGACTGATCGAGCGCTTGTTTGTGAAACTTGATCACATGTCCGTGGCCGGCACAAGATGACGTCCGATCATTCTATGCACGCGTCTCAGGCAGAAACATGACCTTTGATATGGGAGCGACCTCATTAGGAGTCAGTCCTGTCTTAGGTATGTACCTATACTCCGTACTCCGTACTCCGTTATAAAACCCCGTGTGTGGTCAGTGGTCACTGTGGTGCACTGACTGGCCAGTGGCTACTATAAGCCGAACCCCGCCGCCCCCGACCACTTTGACCGCGCAAAATTTCAAGACTCCAACCAGTCACTGTAAGTACGGATATGTGCTAATTTGAGGATGCACAGAGTACAGAGAGTTAAAAATCAAGAAAACCTACTCCTACCCGACCTCATCGATTCTATTCTGAACTTGGTATTGTTTCAGGCTGACTCTGGACATCGAGATGCAACTTGCAAGCATACAATGTGTGCCATCTTCAATGCACAGTCATGGAGTCACAGCAGAGTCAGCACTGGAACTCTTTTTGACGAAGTGATTTTCTCTCGTGTCATTTGAAATTTCACGGCGGTACTGATGGACGCAGATCGGGTAGCAGGTGTGGGTTGAATGACGTCTCCGCTTCCCGTGCCTGACTGGGGCATAATTTGCATTGAGGCAGCTACCTACCTTATTACAATCCTCATTCCAGTCGGCAGCACTGCCAACAGCGTCGTGGAAGAGCATCTCGGCCTTGCTGCTCAGTGCTCAGTTGTCGGAACAGGGAGGTGGCATTGACAAATCATTTCACCCCGCTGGCCTACCCAGGATTCCTTCCTCATATCGTGTGATTTTCCTCTTTTTTTTTCTTTGTCTGTACATATCCTGGGTTCTGCGGACAACAAACGGAGATATACACTTCAAGTTCCATGACATGACAATTCATGCGACCAGTTGCCGAGCTCCACCAGGATCCGGCTCGCGTTACCTACAGCTACAGCTACATATAGGTACCTATTGAAGGGGAAAATGCATACGATGGCGACGCATGCCAATGTGCCGACCACAGACCGAAGACAAAGACAGAGACAAAAGACAGGCTCACATCATACGGTAACGGAGTAGACTGATAGCCTTTGGCAAGTCATCGCACGGAGTTGCCAATTTGTATAAAAGTCAGTTCTCCATCTCTGACACGTCACACGGCAAAGTATGGGCTGCGGCCGATGGTCAAACCTGCGCATTATGTTTTACATTGCTTTGCAAGTGGCTATTTGCACTGCATCCGACAGTGGTTTTGAATGTGGTTGGACAGGAAAGCAACTCTATGGGCTCCATGAGCGGTCGCCGGTGCCCAAGGGCGGCGGTATGATCTGGTGAAGCGCGCGTCACGAGCGATACCGGCAACAAGACCCGACACAGCGTTTTTGCGAAGGCGTATCAAGAGGCGAGAACATCTTTTGACTTGATTTCACTCGAATAGTTCTTTATGTATGTACTCCGTACTCCTACGATGCTTCGGTGGACGCCACGAGTCCACGACAACTCCGCCGGATCCATCAGCCTACCAGACTTGTAAGTTGTGCCTCAAAGCAGACTAACGACTAGGTACATACATGATACAGGAAGCTGGCGTCCGTTTTGGCCTTTGGGGCCTCTTCGTTTTGTGTTACTGTTTGCCTGACCATGTCTCCTTTTTATCACGGTGTGCCATGCGCAAAGCCTTATTCTCGTGCCGAGCTACATAGGTACCTACCTCGGGAAGCTGACGAGACATGGTCGAATCCTTGAGGCTTGAAGTAGTTTATGGTATGAGTCTTGGTGACCGCTGGCGAGACATGACGCTGACTGACCCCTGCTCCGGAAAGGACTTGGAGAGAACGACACGCTAATATGCCGGACTCTTATCCCCTCACTTTCCCAAGGTTCTCGCTGCAACCCCCACAGTAGTAGCGAGCGACGGGGCTGAGTGAGTCGCGCATTTTCAGCGAGATGACTTTTGTAGCCGCCGACCGCCCACGACAAGATAGCGTTGTGCTTTTGAACTTATGGGTTGGATCCGCAAAAAGAAAGGCACCTACGGTGACCTGCTACAGCCTACAGCCTACAGCCTACATACTCCGTAGTCATAGGTTTGTGACTAGGCTTTTGGCACAAAGCAACCACGTCATATGGCGTTGTGCCCCTCTCTTCGGCTTGAGGGTTCACCTGGGTACTGCAACTTGCAAGCATCATTTCCCACGATGGGCGCTTGGGCTGGACTTTTTCGCGCGCCCGATGTCACAACATGCAAATGATGATATGCGTGCGCTGCCTGGGTCCGGCGACTGAAAGCAAGCGAAAATGATAGGTAGGTACATAGTGCATGGAGCATGCTTGACCGGTAGATGCAACAGGATCCGTTGCCTCAAAAGAAAGCGAGTGCAGCCACAGGGAGTACAGTCACGCCGACGTGGATAACTCCGGACCTACATTCAAGTTGACGATCATCCGCCCAGTCCAATAGCTCTTCCACCGTCAAAGCGGCGCTTGAAGTCTACTAGATGCACATATTCATGGGTTGAACTTGGTATGCACGAAACAACATCATTCTCAAGTCTCAACATGTTGGACAGGTCGGAGGATGCGACTCATTCTTCATGCACCGGATGTGGATCTGAATCTCTTGTCTGGACTCTGGACTCTGGAGATGAGGCAGTCAGCGAATTCTTACCAACCAGAGCGAGCGCAGCGGACGAAAGTGATCCATCGTTAATGGAGACACGCCCTCACGCTTCGCAGGAAGGACAGGACAGGACAGGAACTCACAAGACTCAAGACTCAACACGCCCTTTTATTGCGGGTCAAGGATGTTGGACCTGGCTGAGTGGCGGACACACCTTGAACACCTCCCGCACCCTTTCCAACCACCCGATCCTTCTCCCTCTCTTCCATGCCTACATTACGGAGTACCTAGTACAGACTCCAGAGTACTCCGTAGGGGCCACCGGGCACGCGCCGGTTGTTGCGCTTAGAACGGCAACGGATGACCATACGGTACATAACTTCGAACTGCTGCATCGCCGGCGACACGCAGCGGAGTCCTGCATCCCGGCGGCTCCCAGGATCTCAGAAGGTCCACGGAGTTCAAGGCTCAACCAGCCAGGCGGCACAGCCATACCTATCAATGATCATGTCGGGCAAGGTGTCAATGAAAGAGGTCCGCCGCCCGTCTTGTCCACCAGCATCTGACCTGATACTACCAGACTTCGTGTATGTAAATCATCATAAATGACTGGTACTGGCGTTGTGGCCACCGCCAAGACGGTTCAGAACCAGGAAAGCAATTTGCATGTGCATTATTGTTACTTGTAATGTGTGCACATACACACACTTACACATTTGCCATGTTCCCCGAGAGAATCATAGAATAAACCCACCACACCGATGGCGCGCTATTGTCTCTCGGAACGGCCACACTCCAGGATTATCAATATGGAATTATTTTCTTCCACTTCGGGATGCCTTGCTTGGCTTCTTCGCGTTTGCTGAGCCCAACCGCATCAGTCATTTTCGAGTACATACATGTAACATGATCCATACTCCGTATACCTACATAACATTGTCCTCTCTCACTTTTGCCTCTGCCCTTAGATGACGTATGTACAACACGCTGGGCAACGAAACACACGCGCGCATGCACACCCCCTTTCCGCTTCGGACCAACAGTCCCCCTGCATGTTGTTGTCGCTTCTCGGAAGGGGATAAAGGGCATGGTCCATGGTCCATGGATCACGGGCGACAGATGCTGACTGTCTGTGACTCTGTCTGGACTCTGCAGTGTGCACCCACACTCACCCGTTTTAGTCGTCCCTGGAACTTCACATCGAAATGCAACCCGCCGTCCAGGATCGGATCTGACCCTTGTCGCTAGTTTAAGCTCCACTGCCGCTAGAGCTCCACATTCAGATCCATGATCTAAAATGCTTGGGTTGGATCTTGCTTCTTTGGCTCCGGTTACCAGAGTTATGGATTTGGGTTCCTTTCTCAAGCCACCCTTTTTTTTTTAACGAGTGCTGCTGTTCCATTTCTCATGGCACGCCCCCCCCCCAGCGGTCCGCTACACACTCCCGCTCTACGGAGTATAACCTGACATGGAGACGTTCATACATAATGATGGAAACGCCCGTGCGAACAATGTTTCATTTCTCAGTATCACAACCATCATCGCCAGATATATAAGTCGAGAGCTACCGTCTAGTATATGCTCCTTAAACTCATGAATCCAAAGAGTCTTTGCCTTGCAACCGTCTCGAGAATCTTAAACATTTCGAACTCTGGAACTTCGACTCTCGCCATTGACTAGTTCCAGCCAGTCTATGCTCTCCATCTCTTCTTGCCATAAGACACCAAGACCTGTATGGATCAACTAGGAAATATCACACACGAAGACACGACCAACATGGTTGACCCGACATGTGGAATGTACATTGCCGACGCTCTGCCGCCCTTTCCCTACCTTACGAATGGCTTCGACGCGGCCATGTCGTTTCAACAAGGGCTGCCGTTACATACCGTGCCAAGAACATCAAAAGGAACCCCGGCCATGAGAGTGGCCAAGCCCAGTAGCACCGGTAACAGCCCTCTAGTTTCGAGCATGGCTAGTCGGAGACGGTCGATGATGGGAAATGACGCCTGGACGCCTGAAAGGCAGCAGCAAGTATTTGATTATTTTTCCAGTCAGTCGGAACAGCCGTCGGCACGCCCTGTTAGCTGGCATCCTGCCACATATGTTCAACAACAACAACAACAATTCCAATATCAACAGCAGCAACTACGACAGCAACAGCAGCTACGACAGCAGCAGCAACATCAGCAGCAACAACAGCAATTGCAGCTACAGTTGCAGCTACAGTTAGAACAACAACAACAACAACAACAACAGCAGCAGCTCAACCTCCTTCAGCAACCATCACAGTATCAGCAGTACCTGCAGCAGCAACAAGCGGCCTACGTTTTGCCTACTCCAAGCCTGTATGGCGCCGAGTACAGTGACTTGTACGCCAGCCAGCCTCATTTTTCGCCATTGATGACGTCTTATTCCGACGGCACATCACCCTCTGCTCTGTTCTCACCTCTTCCCATCTTTCCCACTTCCGACCAGGCGCTTTATACACAGAGTGCGGAATGGAACGATGCTCCCAAGCCGGATCCACCTGTTCACAAGTCGAGCGCAGCGGCGGACACGTCAGGACCCATTCCTCTGTACGCACCATCGGGGGACTGGCTTGCGCTTCACGCGCAGAACTGGAACTCTTTCGCGATGCAAGGATTCAACAACGCTACGCCGCCAACACCGGAAACCTTCTCCACCTCCCGACAACCGCCTGTCATGGCGCAAGCGCACGAATCGCTGGGTGAGCCTGAAGATGACGGCGAGATCCTCGTGGGCATGGGCCTCTATGACACGCCGGGCAAGGTAGACGCGGATCCCCAGCTCGACAACTACCGATCTACTGTGTCTTCGCTCCTGGGTGCGGCGGTTCCTTCACCAGAACCAAGGGGAAAGGGCCTGAAGTTGGAGGAGACGTGGGAACCGCCGGCCAAGGAGGATGCGGAAGCAGATGAGGACGATGATGATGAGGACGGGGAATATCAAGAGGAGGGAGAAGGGGGCGAGAATGACGACGACGACGACAATGACGATGATGACGCCGACGCCGATGAAAACAACAACAACAACAACGACGACGACGACAACGACAACGACAACGATGATGATGCATGAACATCCCGGACACGCGATGTTCCATTCACGCATAACGGCCCCTTTACGTCTTGATTATCGTCGATGATTTATTTTTTGCAAGCCATTTTTGAAGCCTTTGATTTGGAGCGGGAGCATACATACATACATGGGGACACGAAGCCAGCGCACATTGAATTTGGGATCTACAGAACCTGGTTCAGTCAGGTTACAAAATCTAGCGGAATGCCGTTGAAGACAAGAGGCTGAAGGGGCCTCGGGCACAGTCAAGACTGCAAGGAAGGAAGCTCAGGGGAGGAAGGGCGGGGGGAACTGTACTGCGCGGGACTGCATTGTAAGGCGGTCATGGGGCATGGAGGAGACAGGATAAGCTGTGGCTGTACTCCAGCGTGCTAGCATTTAGGCAACCAAGAAGTGAAGGTGTTTATGCTATAGTATTGCAGTAGGTAGTCCATAGTCCACAACAGATGGTGACTTACCCCGTATTTCCTGTACAAACTCGCGTCTCTTGTATTGATGGTGACGATGTTGAGGTAAGAGATGTGGTGCCGGGTTACAGTATTTGCCCCGTACGCATTCCCTTCTCGGTGCATGGCACCATTTGCACTAGATGTCGGTTATTCGAACTGGACTCGCTGAGTTGATCACATGTGGTTGCGGATCTATACATGTATGTAACTCTGTACGTATGTTATGTACTGTACATTGCTATTCACGTGCTGTCCCAAGCGAGCCATTCGCCCAATCGGAATCTGTCGGAGAGTGCAGTCGGGTTGAAGTGAGCAGGGGTACGTTCTGATTTCGATGGGGGTCGTGTGAACTTGCCAAGGGAAATATCGGGACAAAGAAAGTACAACCCCTCGACAACAGAATACGAATATAGCTCAGGCAAGAAGAGTCAGGAGTCAGGGCATCAAAGCTCAGTATGTAGGTATGTGCGACGGGATAGCACAGACGGTCCACGGAATATGACCGACAGAACAAATACCTATCTACATAGCACATGCGAATACCTATGATGTGTACTGTGTACATATGTACATACGGAGTACAGAGAGAGTAGGTGTCGAAAAACGGCATAGGCAGAGGTTTCAACAATCAGCTCAGAAGAGAGAGCACAGAGACAACGACATGATAGAAAAACAAAACCCACACGATCCCATCCTTTCCCATTCATTCAAGCTGACTTCCTCGACTTCACACCCACCACCACCGCAGAACAAGACCCCAATTCGTTCAACGGCTACTGGTACCTACCTACCTAATTACGGAGAGGTATACTGTAGGTATAATCATCCATGATCTAACTGAGCAACCCAACAAGTTCTTTCTTACGGACTGCACATACTCCGTATCTACCTTCCAACTCTGTACTACAGTACTACACACCGACCGTCTCAACGGCCTCTGTTTAAAAAGGGGGAGGGTGTCTACAGAGTACAGCATAGGTATTTAGGTACACTGCCAAGCCCCCCTTCTCCCCAAATTCCATCGTCAATCGCCCTCCCCCCCCGGCCGCCACGCCGCGGCATCCGCCGCCATGATCCATCCGCCATCCGCCATCCGCCATCCGCCCTCCCGCAGAAAACAGTTGGAACATTCTTGCACTCCGACCCCGAAATTGTTGTAAGTCCCAATTGTGTCGCTGAGTCCCCCCCCCAGGCCCCAGGCCCCAGTTCTCGTCCCGCGGGGGCACGGGCCCCTCCATATGCACGCAGCACCAGGAAGATTGACCTGGGTACGGAGTACGGTAGGTAGCCTGTAGGAGGTATGTACATGGCCTCCCCATGGAGGAGTGGGCACTGGGCAGACACACCCCTTTTGACGACCCCGGAAGACTCCTTTTTTAGGCTTTGGGTGGGTGGTGTGAACTTGTGAGGCGGTTGGGGTGTTGGTTGGCTGTGGCGTGCCTACCGTACCTAGGTACCTAGGGTACTGGAGCCTGGAGCCTGGAGCCTGGAGTCTGGAGTCTGGAGTCTGGGTTTACTGGGCCGTTATTTTGGGTTGGGGCCTACGGAGTACATTGTGTACTCCGTACCTCCTACATACCTTGGTAAAATACATACGGAGTATGTATGTATGTACATAGTATGTATGCAGGTACCTAGGTACCTATTAGAGACAAGGGAGGGCAGAGGGCGTGTGCATATGTTTCGCGGGTTCCGGCGCGAGTCAAAACATAAAAGTCCAGCCCTTGTCCTGGTTTTTGGTTCTGGTCCTTGACCCTGGTCCCTTTCTTTGGGGCGGGAACCCGCCCTGGGCCCTTGCCCCTGGTCCTGGCTGGCTGGCTGGCTGGGTGCCTGCATCCAGAGACAGGCGGCTGCGCTTTGATCGTCTTGTGACTTTTTGCTGCACGATGTTGAAAGAACTCTTTCTGGCAACCTTTTTTATAGGCACCTTTCATACATCTCAAATACATGATGATACAATTTACTACTATGTATGTATATTTCTTTACTCCGTACTTTCTTCAAGCCATGGGTGCTGCTGGTGGTCCTTGTTTCTGCGGCTACTCCGTACTCGAAGATCCAATACGCTTTTGCGTGGCATGTGTATGAATAGCCGCGGAGGATCGTGGAGGAGAAAAGCCGAGGTTGACGTTGACGGGTCATGACGTGACGTTGGAATCGATGGTTGGACCTTTGTCGTTATTGTGTGGGAAGCTTATCCAGGTGTTAAGGTGTAAATTGTGATAAGATATGTACATACCTAGGTATTTCTCCCTGGGTACAATTATGTGGTGATTCTGGCGCATTACGAGTACAAAGTGGCTGGCGCTTGCACACATTGCATTGCGCAGGAAGCTCAGGCCGGTGGACGGAAGATGGAAATAAACCCATCTCAGTTATACGGAGTACTCCGTAATCACTTGCGACTAACTCCGTACCTACTCTGTACATTCATAGCTAGCTACGGAGTAGTCACTGAACCTCAAGGAGACAACAGCGCAAAGACATTGCTGCTATTTTCCTACTCCGTATTCACGAATAGCGCGTAACGATGTTGCTTTGCATAATGTTACATAGGTCTGGCACTCTATAGCATCGAGCCCCCGTATTCCTGCGAGTTAACCGCGGAGGCCCGTGGAATCATTTTATGTACAAGTTACGATGGCTTTGTCTTGGACTCTTGACTTTGAGACCCCGACCCGAAGCCACTATACTCCATTATGGACTCGGAGTCCATAGACGGCTGACAAGGCGCAACGGGACCGGAAGTGCACTCCATCGAGCCGAGCCCATTGTCCCAAGATTCCAATCAATGGAGGCGCAAAGGCGCAAGAAAAGGGGGGGGGGTGGGGTGTGCGATGTTTGTGCTCACTTGCTCGTACGAGGTCGAGGTGCAATCCCGAGGAACCGGCGCACGAGCCACACCAGCCACAGTGCAAAGCCTTAGCGATGGTTGTTGGCTGGTACAAACCGTCCCCCTTGTCAGCTTCCCTCGTCAAAGTGGCTGCATCTCTGCATTTCATGAAGCCCAACATGAACAAGTCAGTGAAAGGCTATTCGTACGGATGAAAAAGTCATGATCCCAATTAGGGTTGGATATGAACAGTGGGGTAATCAACGCCCCTGACCCTTCCTTTTCTGTTTCCCCCTTCTTTTCTTTCCTTTTTCTTTGTTTCTTGGGGGCCAGCTTGTTAGCTTTGCGCATCGGCCAGGCCTTGTTCCACTCCATCCCCGGCTAATCGCTCAAGAGGGGAACTTGGCTTCGTAGCATTGCGTTCCATTGCATCCATTGCATCCCAATTCCCACCATTCATCATTGCAATCCCATTCCACCACTTCCACCTTGATGCTACGTGGACACTGGAAACGTACATACATGTACCTACTTTAGTTAGGTAGGGGAGGTATGCTGCACACTTGCTCTTCAACTTCTCAAACACAAGGTGGCTTTCCTCGCGCCCGCCTCCATCTCCGCCTTCTGATCACATCAAAACGCAAATAGACATCCACGAGGGGGGTGGCGTCGCTTCGTTTCGATATGTATTCCATGACGACACGTCTTGGGATGTCGGGAGTACCCTCAGCTCGGGTCATCCGCGATTCCCCATCGTCGTTGCTTTGTTTGCCGCCCTGCCAACTCATTCACTCCTTTTAATCTGACTTTGAGCTTACATAGGTACCTATGTACCTTACTATCTTATGTTCTTTGATCCCCCCTTTTCTTGGAGGTCTCGTGAGCAAAGTGTGAGAATGCCCGGCATTCCCTGTTATGGTAGGTAACTATAACCGACTGGGTTAGTTTACTAAGATTTGTCGCTGGAGACGTATTGGTAGGGTTCTTTCGGGCTGGCGGCAAAGCCCTGCTCCATGATCCATCAGCGGCCGCGCGGTGGGCGCCTTGGCAAAACGTGCAGCGTGGAACTATGTATGATGGAGAAGACCAATATAATAGCTGCTGACGATCCCCCTTCTCGGCCACTCGGCCTCTCGGCTACGGGAAAATCACATCATGGATTCATGTTGGTCTATCTCGTGGCGTCTTTTGCTGGCGTCTTAAGTTGCCTGTCCATACTTCGTAAGCTAGGGGAACTGCCAGGGGAGGGGGGTTGCGTTCGTCATAACTCATGCATGCCGTGATTCATGAAGACGAGAAAAAATACGTGGATGAGTGGCCAAAACTTTAGATTCGTTTGTTGTCTTCAAACCGTGCATCGTGCCTTTTCAAGGGTACATACCTATCCCGTACTCCGTATGAAGGCGCTTATCGCGTTGCAGAGGCCGAGCGTCACTATTCACGAAACTTTGTATTGAATCAGCCTTTTTTATTTGCATTCAGCCAGCACTTGTTCTTGCCTAGGGTTGCAGATGTCATTTAGGTACATGTACGGAGTACCTACCTACCTATTATGCAAAGAGCCAGGGAGAAGACTCGCTTGCTAGGTAGGAGACAAAACACTGTTTGCGACGTTGTAACTTGTCAGCCACTTACGGAGTACACAAGCTATTCTTATCGGCACTTGATCGTCTCCCGACCCCACCAACTCTCTGATGTCACACTCATGCCCCGCGTTACGCGTATGTATCGCCAAAGTTCGAGCTTCCGCACGGACTCTGGTTCGCTTCGCGGTCAGGATGATTTGACATCCTCTTCCGTGATGTGCATTGCAGCATGACTGAGAAATATTGGCATTGGCGAGACGGAGACGATGCCTAGACAAAACGCCGGCTTATACGTATGTACATACGGGGTACCTAGAGCAGACCATGTGCAATGTCTTGATCGGTGAATGACGCAAACGCCCAAGCGGCGCCTCAAACTTCGTACTTTACCCGAGGGATATAGGCACTTGCCCAATCCTACTGTTCTCAATGCTCATCATACAATACATGCATGCCTGCCTGTACGTCAGATGGAGGATATGTACTCCGTAGATGCTGCGATACCCTGTCCTGAGCAGTGTTGCATCAACGTCACCTCTCGCCTCTTTCCTACCGGGGCCATTTCCTTTCCTTTTTTCTGCTCACCTTTCTTTTGTGCCTTATCCTACTCCGTACGACTCACCATCGGTCAAGACTCAAGAGAAAGAAGTCGCTGCAAGTTTTTCTTTCAAAAACCCACCTTCCCAATATTGGTCTGCGACTCTGCAGGGTCGGCCACGCGCAATGCGATATAAGCGCCATTTCGAAACTCGCACATGCATGTACCGCACACGATGTGCAGGTAATTTCCACTTGTCGTGATGGAGAAGAGAGTCGAGACAAAGGAATATTGAGCGAGATGGGATCGTTCGGCGTGGCTTCTACGGTGGACGTTACGCTGGGGTCCATGTTGGTTTCTTGCGGGGACGACTTGGCGAACGATCCCTGTTGACAAGGGCGTTATAACTTATGGCGTTATGACTTGAGGGAGCGAGGGCCGAAGGCGTCAAGGACTGTGACTCTGTGAGGACTCAGGAGGGGGCGGCGAGGGCGTGCGGTGACTCGTGAGAACTTGAAGGGAGCAACATTCCGTGGACTGAATCATGCCTCTCACGATGTGCGATGTGCACTGCCTGCCCTGGCGAATTAATTAGCCCTACAAGGTAACAAGAGGGCCTTTCTTGAAGTTTCGCACATGCTTTGCCTTCACTGAGCACTCCGTACCGTATGCACATAACGAAGGAGCACGAATATCTTACGGAGTATCCCTGTGCCCACGCAGCCTATGAACATTGAATCCACTCTTTCCTTCTTCCACTTCCACTATTTCTTCTTTTCGCTTTCTACCTACGGAGTACTTTCCACCTGGGTCTCGTCTCTCCTTCCGCTTCGCCGCTGTCACGTTTTCCCCGATTACGATTCACGAATCACCAGTGACCACTGGCACTACCGCCCGGCGCCTGCTAACCCAGTACGCATTAGAGTTCTTGTCAGCAAGACGCTGCCTAGGATCGTACATAGCCTCAAGAGTCAGCTCTTCGTATGCCGCCAACCTTCGCATGAAACTTACTCTTCACGATTCGGCCGCGTCGATTCGCTCACACGATCTGCAATCTGCAATCTGCGGGGCCAACGCACGCACACCCGCCCACTTCTCTTCGTCTTCTCTTTTTTCTTTCTCCCGTTCCCAGTTTTACATCAAGCCCAACAAACGCAGACACAGACCGCAAACACGACAGAGACCGACGACCCCTTGCAAGTGAGCGTGCTTATGGTGCAATATATCCTGACGCCATGGCGGGACCGCCAGGAACTCCTCCTTGTCCGCGAGCAATTTTATAGCGCATCAACTAGCACCGACCACGACCAGCAGCTGCAGCAACAGCAATCGTCCGAGGCGAATACAATAGTCCAGGATCAAACTCCTGTCACCGCCTGTGTCTACCGTGTCAGCAGTAGTGATGATCTCCAACATGGCGCTCGTTCTGATACATGTGCCGCGCCCACGCACGCGCCGCGACCACAGCACGAGCAGAATACGAGTGATTCGGGTGTTACGGGTGCCACGCGCGATTCGGCTAGAACACAATCGTCGAGGCAGCAGAGGCAGAGACAAGCCGTCGCTCGTGTGTCCATGTGGATGCAGCGCGGCAACTGCCCGCACATGGTGGAGTCGACGGCCTTGTTGACCGCTGCCATGTTGAGTGACGATGGCCTCGCTGGCGGTGTCTATGCCGTGAGGGCCGCCTATTCCGCTGCGTTCAGTCGGTATGTGCCAACAACCTTTGTCCTGTCTCGTCCTTGTGCCATTCTCCATAATAAACATAAATCTACGAGTCGCATCTTCTCTCCCTCCACCTCTCTTCCACTATTTACCATCCGGGCTGAGCCATATATGTCCATTTTGAACATGGCGGGGTGTGCCTCCGTATCACATCTCAATAGCCAGTGCACACGTGCGTTGTTGTGATGATGAAGAGGCTCCAACCATACGTGAGACTTCATGCTGCATCGGTTCCCGGCCGTTACCTCCATGGCGGGTTCTGATTGGAAAACCCAGACACATGTCGGCATGGAACAGATATGATGCATTCCACTCACAGAAGCCGACGTGCTAATGCCTTCCGTTGCATTCCAGCTTCGTGACCGGTCTGCTGGACGGACATCAAGACAAGCAACGAAAACAGAGCATGTACGCCATTGCCAAGACTATTGGGCTCCCGGCGACGTTTGTAGAACTACGCCATCAAGCCACGCACGAGCAGCTCCCGTCTCTGGCCAAGCTGCGGAGCGCTGCGAAAAAGGCTCTCGACTGGATCTGGAACTACTACTGGAAGCACCTGGTTGGGGAATCTGCTGCGCCTAGAAGCGACCCGTGTCGGGACGTCGTGCTGGGCTATCTAAGAGGAGGTGACGAGGGCCAGACGACGAGGGCTTTGGAGCAATTCGCCAAGGCAAAGGTGCTGCAAGTGATTACAGACGTGCAGGCTACTTTGCCTGGAAATCAGGTATACCTGCGATGTTTGAAGCTGTCTCGGGAGGTAATGATGCGGGACGACAAGGAGGTGCTCAACAAGGACGAGAATGAGGGAGATGAGGCAGAAGAAGTGGACAAAGGGGAAGACGACGGCAACGGAGCCGAAAAGGCTGCGGCCGGTTCCGGATGGGGTTTGTATCAAGGGCCGTGGAAGCCGAAACCTATCGGCATGGTTTGAGTTGACTATGGTCTTTGTGCCGGCGCCGTCGACCGTCGACCGTCGATCGTCGTGACCGTCGTGATATCTGGTGTGATGGATGGCGAGTCCTGGAAGCGTACGTCACCCGTGCTATATACCCATAATGCAGAATACGCCTTGATACCACCCGCGACGAATTGTCACAGGCGGTCCATCACATGTCATGCTCTATAATTCTGCGCAATGTCCAAATGTTTAGATCTCCAGGGTGCTTTTTATGTAAAGTCGAATTGCATCATGAACTTCTGCCTAACAACGTTGATGTGAGCACACGTAGTCACGTGCGCTCCACCAACGTCATCGAACGCGCGGGGAACAAACGGCGTTGTGAGCTCAACCACGCGAACCTCGTACATCCAATCCACGCCCTTACGACTTGACTGCTCCAAAGGGACATGTTTTCGAGATTGTCAACGGCGAGAAGACATTTATACTCAAACGCGTTAATTAACAGCAAGGTGAGGGGCGGGTTAGGTCCTAAATGTGTTCCAGCAAGGAGTCTCCGTCTGTTGCGCAACGTTGTAGTGATGCGTCTTGATAGTGGGCGAAGCTAACTGGTGATTTAGGTTGCAAGGCGCAATATGCATGTGCGGTCGATTCCTATGTGTAAGTGTGCCTTTCTGTGCCTTCTTGGAGGAGTGTTGTGTTTGTGAGGGAGGGTGGTTGTTGTGAGAGCACAGAGAGGGAGTTGTTGATGAAGGGAGGGATGTGTTTAGAGGTGAATGGGTGTATCCTTTTGTGAAGGCTGTGTGCTTGTTTTGTGAAGGTGCCTCTTTCGTAGGAGGTGCATCTGTCCTGGAGAATCATTCGAGAAGAAGTGCATCTTCATGAAGTGCATCTTCATAAGCAGTGCATCTTCGGGGAGGAGTAGTCTGTTAAGAATGACTGCATTCTTTCATGGAGAGCCATATTGAATGATTTCATGATGATTTCATCTCATGAAGGCTGTCATAAGGGACTACATCTTCATGAAGGACTCAAAGAGGAAACCTGTCATGATGGAGACGACGTCTTGTCCACAAACCCCACAGTCTGTTCTAACCAAGTCGTATCCAGGGGTTGGGTCTAGTAACAACTACGCCTACCTTGTCGTGGATGATGCATCCAAGGATGCCTTCATCATTGACCCTGCCCATCCAGAAGAGTACGTCACCAACACAATGAAGAGGGGTTAAGAACACATATGGCAAAAGATGCACTCACAACTTCCATCTTGGAGCAAGAGCTGACCAACCACTAGAGTTGCGCCGGTCCTGAAAGACGCCATCTCCAAAGGCACCATCAACCTCAAGGGAATCATAAACACACACCAGTAAGGCGAAACACTCGGGGCAGCACAAGAGTGCCAGACACAGAACTCAAAACCCGCAAAGACATGAGAGCTGACGACGTCCAGTCACTGGGACCACGCCGGCGGCAACAAGAAGCTTGTGAGTCATGAACATAGCCTCTTCCCCCTCGGGCCTCCACGGCCGCCCACCCCCTTCGTCACGCTCACCGATGCAACTCGCCGTGGCCATCTAGCTCCAAGAACTCGAAACACCAGACCTAGCCATCATTGGCGGCAAGAAATGCGAAGCCGTCACCAAGATACCTCAGCATGAAGAATCTTTCAAGCTGGGCGACATCGCCATCCGGAGTATTCACACGCCGTGCCACACACAGGACAGTATCTGCTTCTTCATGGAGGACAAGACCGGGAAGGCTGTGTTTACAGGAGATACGCTCTTCAATGGCGGTACGTGATGCATGTTTCATTCTGTTTTGTATTGAGGGGAGAGTAACTCGTTTCCCCTTTTTTCTCTCTTTCTTGAAAAAAGGGGAAGGAAAGGGGAGAAGAGAGGGGAGCCTCTGGGGAGGAGAGGGAGGGAGGGAGGGAGGGAAAAAAAAGGGACGAGTCAAGAAAGAGAAGAGAATAATAAATAAGATGGAGGAAGAGGGAAAAGGCAGAATGAATGAGCAACGAATGAGGGCTGACGTCGGTGCTTTTAGGATGTGGCAGGTTCTTTGAAGGAAATGCCGCCGAAATGCACGAGGCGTTGAATACGAGACTTGCTTCGCTGCCAGACGACACGCTTGTCTATGTAGGTTCCCCCCCTCAACCCCTCTCTTCCTTCCGTCTATTTTTGTTTTTCTTTTTTTCTCTCTCTTTGTTGCGTGCTTGCTAACTTGCTAATTTGCGAGAGAACAGTCCGGTCACGAATACACAAAGGCAAACGCCAAATTCGCCATGAGCGTCCTGCCAAGCGATGCGGTGAAGAAGCTGCAGGCTTTTACGGACGGTGATGATGTGACAACGCCGGGCAAGTTTACTATTGCAGACGAAAAGGTGCGTTGTCGCTTATCGTCTTTCTTTCTTTAAGTCATGTATACCCAATCCCCATGATGTGATGTGTGATGATGGAGTTGCGTCATGGTGAAGAATCAGGAAGTGGAATGAAGCGTTCTGCGTTTGTTTTTGCGATGTGAACGTGGACTTGATAAAGCTAACGATGCCCCAGAAACATAACGTCTTCATGCGCCTTGATGTAAGATGAGGGGGGGGGGGGGGGGGGGGGGGGGGGGGGGGGGGGGGGGGGGGGGGGGGGGGGGGCGGGGGG